>JAVJIF010003822.1:0-213408 GCA_038442645.1 Agave tequilana
CTATACACAGCCTCATGCTCCCATCCTTCTTCTTAACAAATAATACCGGAGCACCCCAAGGTGATACACTCGGCCGAATAAAACGAGGCTTAGCAACTCTTGCAATTGGTCCTTCAATTCATTCATTTCTGCGGGTGCCATCCTATAAGGTGCCCTGGATATGGGACTTGTCCCAGGTAGAAGGTTGATGGAAAATTCTACTTCTCTATCTGGGGGTAAGCCGGGTAGATCCTCCGGAAAAACATCAGGATAGTCTCTCGCAACTTCTATGTTTTCAATCTTAATCTTCATGTCTTCTTCACCAATAAGGGTTGCCAAAAATCCTTGACACCCTTGCCTCAACAACTTAGTGGCCTTTAAGGCAGAAATAACTGGAGTGCTGATTCTATTCTTCATCCCTTCATAAACTCTTTCGGGAGTCCCTTCCAACTTAAAAATTATCTTCTTCTGATAACAATCTACATGAACCCGATATGTGGACAACCAGTCCATACCTAGGATGATGTCAAACTCCATTTCTCCTAGCTTGATCAGGTCTGCCTGTGTATTCATCTCACCTATGATGATTTTACATCCTTATAACACTCGCTAGTGGTCACTCTGGCGCCTACAGGGTTGACACCACTAGTTGATAGTTCAAGGGTTCGGATTCCATGTTAATTGTTGCAGCAAAAGATGAAGAAATAAAAGAGTGTGTAGCACCGGGATCAAACAATACTCGAGCAACATTTTCGGATACATAGACGGTACCTTCCACTACGGCATTGGATGCTCGAGCCTCCTGCTGAGTGATCGCATTCATCCTCCCCTGAACTCTTGGTTGTTGTACAGATGCTTGTGTCGTGGCCGAGCGAGTTCTGTTGAAAGGTTGTCGATAAGCGGTAGTTGGTCCTCCTGTTGTGGGGGCGATTCCCATGGTTGGTCTTCCCGTCCCTCTGCTAACTCCTGGGTTTCCATGTAAATTCGGGCAGTCCCTCCTCATGTGACCCATTCTTCCGCAGAAAAAGCATTGCTTACCGGTAGCGCAACTACCGGTGTGACTTTGGTTGCACCTTGGACACCGCTGGTTTCCTGCAAAGTTGGAGCGTTGGGAGGACATTGGTGATGCTGAATGGGGTAATCCCCTATGCTTGGGCCATGTGTTCATCTTGCTTCCCTGGATGGGCATGATGGAAGACCCCGTGCCTCTGTCGGGCCTCAACGACTGAGTTCCAAAACTCGGTGCATTATTATACCGGGGGCGCTTCATATAGGGCAGTTCCCTGGTCCTCATCTCTTGATTCTCCTGCATATCCCTTTCAATTTCCATTGCCTTCTCTACAGCTTGACTGTAAACTTGCAGTTGAAAAGGGATCAGCTTACTCCTGATCTCCGGCCTCAAGCCTCTAACGAACCTCTTCGTCCTATCTTCCTCTTCGGACACCAACTTCTCGGCATACCTGGACAGCTGAGTGAATTTAGCTTCATAGTGACTTACTGTCCATTGTTCCTGCTTCAGCTCTTGGAACTCCATCGCAAGTCGGTCCTTTACTACTCCAGGGATGTACTTTTCATTGAACTTTGCAACTAAGAAGTTCCAAGAGATCTCCCTTCCCAGGTTCTTAGCTCCTCCTTTTACCATCTCCCACCAGCGCTCGGCCTCTCCTTGGAACATGAAAGAAGCAAAAGATACTCGCTGGGTCTCAGTACATTCCATTACATCCAGTATCTTTTCAATTTGTCGGAGCCATTCTTCCGCTTGGATAGGGTCACTCCTCCTCTGAAAGCTGGTGGGTTGAGCTTTTGAAATTGTTCAAGAGCTCTGCGGGGGTATTCACGCTTGCCAACTGCAACAGCCAATCCGGGATTCTGTCCGGCACTCCCCGATTAGCATTAGACTGCCCACTCAGAATTTCTTGACTTGCCGGGGGATGGACGCTCCCAATTGCGCTGTGCAATGGGACGTTGCCCTCCGAGTTGGCATCGGATGGAGGAAAATTCAAATCCATCTAATACCTAGAAGAATAGTTGCACATAATCAAAGGTAACTCAATGATAACAAGTAGAATAGTTCACAAACAAAACACTGATTTCATTTATGCATAAAGCGTTTTCATAACAACATATACATTAGCATGCTGCATTCGTTCAAACATACCGATGCAGTCAAAAAGGGATACAGGTTCATACATGTAACTATTGGTGACCACTTTCCTTACAAAAAAAAATATATACTCATGTGAATCGACATTCCTTTACTTCAAAAACAAAAATGACAAAAACAAAAATGCCACCCAACTAAACTCCTATCAAGGAGTGATGTTGGATCCCGAGGAGCTCTCCTCCTGGTCTTCCCTCACAGGTTCCTCTTCTGGATCCTCTTCTTCTATTGGCTCTTCTTCTACCGGTTCTTCTTCTTCTGGTCCTTCTTCCATGGTTCTTCTTCTACTTCCTCCAGTACAGTATCCAAATCACATCCCCAATTTTCATTATCATCGTACAGGTCCATATCTTCCACCCAGCAAGAATTCCACCAAATACCCCCAACGAAAATCCTTCCGTCAGGGTTCATCTCCTCATTGGGTAGGACTCCCAAGTCCTCAGCTATTGGTGCATCTCTAATGGCACTTTCTGCCTCATTAATGTCATCTGCCTCATCTTGCCCCATGTGAATCTCTGCATTTAAATCATCTGGGGAACCTTTAAGAATGACATTTGGATCGGTCTCGTCAGATTCAAACTCCCAGTCCATTGGGTCCGCTATCCAGCTCAAACTTTCTGACTCCGGACGTCAGACGATGATCCAGACATCTCAGAATCTCCCATCTGTAGAAGCAAGACATTTATATTAGCCGATGTGCCTTCCAATTCTCCTCAAAGCAATAATTTGCATGAAAAAAATCAAGATAGGATAGTAAATCACCACTTATATAACCATGCCGATCTTTCATAAATTTCCCTTATGCATAACTGTCCTACTAATAGGTTCTGACCCCGACTTATGTGGTATTTTGATTGTTCTCCTTTTCCGATGTCCCATAACACTGGAATTTCTTACAGAAGGGCCCACACCCTTTGCAAGATCCATTTGAACTAAGGTATGCGGGTACCCATATTCAAATGTGGAGAACAGTTAAATATCCTACATTTCAGGGCCAAATACTCTAAAACTATACCACCATCCTCATATCCCACCTCTAACTTACTCTAGTACACCTATACATGACTCCATAGTCAGTCGTACATACCACATCTACCTAGGCTAACCTTGCCTAAACCATGCTCTGATACCAATTGTAACAGCCCCAGTTTCTAATCAACAAGATTAGGCCTACAACAACATTTATCTCCGTTAACCTTAAGTTGAGGAAAATTTTGGCAGCATCATCCTTAATATTTCTGTATTTCTCACTTACAATAATCAAGATTTCGGCTCGAAGGCCTACTTATATCTCCAAATAATTTCGGCACACCCGGCCTACTTATCAATCATATAAACCAATCCTTAACTACAACATATATCATGACTTGGTTCTTTCCATTGTAAACATAGCCTTTACATCACATTTCAAGAGTTCCAACCCAACAGTTTGCATTTCCATATTTTGCCATCGATCCAAAATTTCAAGGCATACATACCTAAGGGATACACAACCCAGAACATAGTATCACATACAAGACAAAGGTCTCAACTGCTACAAGGATAAAATATACATCAAGTACCACTTAACATATTCTTCAATAAAGGCTCCCATAGGGTCTATCCTACACATATAAGATCATATAGCAAAACCAAAATGATACAACAATACATCCTGCCATCCATAACTTAGCCTTTCCATTAGAGGGGTCCCTTACCTTTATCCAAACCTGAAAAGATGTAACGAAATTCCAATGAGCTCGACAGCTCAATGAGTAAACCATATCATAGGGAATTAGTACAATGAATTCATAAGATAATCAATTAAGAAGAAGTAATATAGGGTGGGTCTTATAAACGACAGTTTGTTCAAGTTGCATTACTTATTCCAAGCTCCATACAAATATGGTCTACATGCCTACATTACCAAAGGTTGCATCTAACCATATCAAGATACAGAGATATAATGTATGCGCATGTGTAATGTTATCATGGGTGAGTCCACTCACCTCAACTAGGTTCGTTGTATACATAAAGTGATAACTTAATTTAACATAAGCATTAACAAACATAAATGCAACTTAACAGTCAAATATGAATATCATTCAATCTGAAATGAATTTCCCCGTCTTCCACCTCCTACCGGCTCCCGCACGGCCCCTTCCTCCTTATATATATAATATATGTATATGCATATAAGTTTCCCCGTCTTCCCCCCTCCTACCGGCTCCCGCACGGCCCCTTCCTCCTTATGTATATATATATAGATATCAATTCCCCGTCTTCCCCCTCCTACCGGCTCCCGCACGGCCCCTTCCTCCTTAACACAAAATACATCATGCAGTGGTAATATACAATATGCACACAAGCAATTGAAACCAATTTACGTGTCATGTCCGAAATAGTGTGCAACAATGAAAGAAAGAATACATGTATCTGGGATTCACCCCACATCATAAGAACATCATAATCACGTCACATTCATTCCATATGAACATATGCATTATTCCATAATTTACCAATACTTAACACAATATTGCATTGTAGAGAGGGGTATTTTCCCCGAGCACTTTAGTGAACAAGGAACATATGAATCAAGTCAATTGGTCGACTATTGTGGAGTGCTACTCGTGCAAGTCCTCGACCTTACATAATGCACCATCCTATATTCTATTATAAAGGACCAAGATTAGGCTATATCCATAATAATTTGACCATCATAATATTGAATAGGAAAAACAGCGAATTAAAGTATCAAATTGGTTCACTTAGGCTTACTATTACTTTAGAACATATCTCTTTACACATGTATTTCACATCTAGTTAATATAGCATCACCATTACTATGCAATACCCATTGAATCTCTTTTAACACAAGCACAATTATCAAAACAGCGAATTATATAGGCTAAGTACCCTCATTTAAGTTTACATAGTGAGCTAAACATGTATATTACATATTCAAATTATCACAACATGATGTATGGGCATAGAGGCTAGGTAAAACTCCTTAGATTTTCATCTAGTATGAAGATGTCACAAAAACAGTAGCCACTACCCAAGAACAGAAATTTCTACCCTTGAGAGTCATCTACAAAATTTCTAATTATTGTTTTTCAACTTTGGATAAAGGATTATAACCCTAAGAGTTAGGTTTACTCACCAAGTTACCAAGCTCTGGAACAGAGGATTGGGCGACAAGGGAAAGCTGATTTAGGTTGCTAGAACTTCTCCACGACTTGCCAGGAAGCTCCTCCTCCAAAATCAGCCCTCTCCTCCCTGGAATTGCCGCGGAATCCCCAATATTGCCGCGGCTCTGCGGCAAAGTGGCAGAGTCCCGCGTGCAGTCGCGGCTCTGCCTGCTGTGAGCCTGAGCTCCTGCCTTCCCTCCCGTGGATTTTGCTTCAGAGCTATTAGGAATAGAGATTTGGGCTAGAAGAGGTTACCCTAGTTTCAACTCTTAGATTTCTAAGGGTGAGGTGAAATGGGCGAATTTTAGGCTTCAATTTCTTCTCACTAACAAGGAAAATTTTCAGAATTTGGGAGAATTTTCTCCAGAATTTTTGAGTGAAGAAGATGAAGAGGCAAGCTTGGTCAACCTCTTGGAATTGCAAGACTTAGGTGGTGCATCCTTATGATGCCACAAGGCCAAGGGCTCTCTCTCAAGGTGCCACATGGAAGCCCAACTTCCAAAGGTCATTAGCCCACTTAATCCCCTCCTTTAATACACACTTACCTCTAAAAGGTTATTAGGATAAGCATGATGATTACATAATATTAGCCCCTTTAATTTTCCCCCTAATACATACTTACCACTAAGGAGTTATTAGGATAAGCTTGGTGATTAAGGGGATATGATGGATTAGGTTAACATTTTCTTTTATCATTTCCTAAGTCATAATTTGCCCAAAATATATGCACATGAGCCTTCATGTTAAACATTTTTTTGGTCACCCCACAAAAATCAAATAATAATAAAAAAAATGAAAAGGGGAGTGGGTCTATAAGTTAAGTTTAATTTGTTGACATAAAATTATGGGGGTGACTACTTCTTTAACCAAACTTCTTAATATTTAAATTGAGGAGAAATTATGTACCATAAAAATTTGGTTGTTACATTCTCCCCTCCTAAAAGAGAGCTTCGTCCCCGAAGCCTGACGTACCTTGGAAAAGTTGCGGGTAGTTCTGCATCATCTCATCCTCTGATTCCCAGGTGGCTTCCTCAATTTCTTTACTCCTCCATAAAACCTTCACTAAAGGGATTGCTTTGTTTCGCAGTTGTTTCTCCTTCCTGTCAAGGATTTGAACCGGCTCCACAGTACATGACAAGTCGTCTTGGAGCTGCAGTGGTGAGTATCTAAGAACATGGCTCGGATCTGGCACATACTTCCTCAATTGGGACACATGAAATACGTCATGTATTTTCTCAATTTCTGGTGGTAAAGCTAACCGATATGCCAGAGGTCCAATTCTTTCCAGTATTTCAAAGGGTCCAATATACCGGGGGTCTAACTTATTCCGTTTGCCACCCCGTACCATCCCTTTTATTGGTGATACCTTCAAGAAAACTTTGTCGCCTTCTGCAAACTCCAAAGGTCTTCGGCGCCGATCCGCATATGTCTTCTGTCTACTCTGGGCCGCCTTCATTCTCTTCCTTATCATCCGGATCTTCTCTGTTGTATCTATCACTATGTCAGCTCCGAATAATGTTCGGTCTCCAATCTCTTCCCAGCAAATTGGGGATCTACACTTCCTGCCGTACAGGGCCTCGAACGGTGGCATTCCAATAGTAGATTGATAACTATTGTTATATGCAAACTCCACTAATGATAGGTATCTTTCCCAATTTCCCCCGAAATCCAACACGCATGCTCTCAGCATGTCTTCCAATATTTGTATAGTTCTTTCTGATTGTCCGTCGGTTTGCGGATGAGCAGCTGTACTTGGGTGTAGCTTGGTGCCCAGAGCTTGGGATAGACTGATCCATAGCCTTGACTGAAACCGAGGGTCGCGATCTGACACAATCGTCTCAGGGACTCCATGAATCCTGATTATCTCTCGGAGGTAAATCTGGGCTAATCTATCCATCGAATAGTTTATTCGTATGGGCAGAAAATGAGCGGACTTGGTAAGTCGATCGACTATCACCCAGATGGCATCATAACCTTGAGGGGATCTAGGGAGTCCTGTCACAAAATCCATAGTAATATTACTCCACTTCCATTCAGGGATTTGCAAGGGCATGAGGAGTCCAGGAGGCTTCTTATGTTCAGCCTTAACTTGTTGGCATATCAAACATCTCTGTACAAAATTTGCTATGTCCTTCTTCATTCCTTCCCACCAAAAGTTTGCCTGCAAATCCTGATACATCTTGGTTGTTCCAGGATGAGCGGTGTAAGGGGTGCAATGGGCTTCAGTTAGAATTTGTTCCTTGAGTTTAAAATCTGGCGGTATAACTATTCGGTTTCCCTTCCTCAGTAATCCCCTGGAAATGATAAATTCTTGGGTTTCACCTCTTTGCACCTTCTCAAAATTTTTAGCTGTCTGATCATCTTTCCTTTGAGCTTCCTTGATTTCCTCATAGAGATCGAAACCGATACTAATTTGATTTATATGGTTCCCTCCATCCCGGGGCCCTCTTATGTGAATTTCAAGTTGCATTCTTTCCATCTCCTTTATCAACTCCGATTGCTGTGTTAACAGTGCTGCCAAGGATCCCCCAGACTTCCGGCTCAGAGCATCGGCCACCACGTTGGCCTTTCCAGGGTGATAATGAATGTCCAAGTCATAGTCCTTCATCAACTCCAACCATCTTCTTTGGCGCATATTCAGTTCCTTTTGGGTGAAAATATATTTCAGGCTTTTGTGATCTGTGTAAATATCACATGATACTCCATAAAGGTAGTGCCGCCAAATTTTCAAGGCAAAAATGACTGCAGCCAACTCAAGATCATGGGTAGGGTAATTTTTCTCATGGTTCCTTAGTTGTCTAGAAGCATATGCAATTACTCTCCCATTTTGCATCAATACACACCCCAGGCCTGACTTTGATGCATCACTGAAAACAACATAGCCTTCGTTTCCAATGGGCATGGCTAGGATCGGAGCTGATGTTAACTTATCTTTTAGTTCTTGAAAGCTCTTCCGCTGATCATCTCCCCAATGGAATTTGAGGCCTTTCTTCGTTAACTGGGATAAGGGTGCAGCTATCTTAGAAAATCCTTCTACAAATCTCCGGTAATAACCAGCCAATCCTAGGAAGCTTCGCACCTCAGTGACATTGGTAGGTTGAGGCCATCCCTTTATCGCCTCTATCTTCGCGGGGTCCACTGATATTCCTTCTTCATTTATAATGTGACCCAAGAACCCAACTTCCTTCAGCCAGAACTCACACTTCTTAAGCTTTGCATAAAGTTGCTTCTCTCTCAATAACTGTAATACTATCCTCAAGTGTTTTTCATGATCCTCTTTGCTTTTTGAATAGATCAGTATATCATCAATGAACACCACTACGAACTGATCTAGATATGGCTGAAAAATTCTATTCATCAAATCCATAAATGCTGCTGGAGCATTGGTCAAGCTAAATGGCATTACCAAAAATTCATAATGGCCATATCTGGTCCGAAAGGCAGTCTTAGAAACATCTTCGGTTTGATCTGTAATTGATGATATCCAGACCTTAGATCTATCTTAGAAAATATGCTGGCACCCTGGAGTTGATCAAATAGGTCATCAATCCTCGGCAATGGATATCGATTCTTGATTGTGACCTTGTTCAGTTCTCGATAATCTATACACAGCCTCATGCTCCCATCCTTCTTCTTAACAAATAATACCGGAGCACCCCAAGGTGATACACTCGGCCGAATAAAACCGAGGCTTAGCAACTCTTGCAATTGGTCCTTCAATTCATTCATTTCTGCGGGTGCCATCCTATAAGGTGCCCTGGATATGGGACTTGTCCCAGGTAGAAGGTTGATGGAAAATTCTACTTCTCTATCTGGGGGTAAGCCGGGTAGATCCTCCGGAAAAACATCAGGATAGTCTCTCGCAACTTCTATGTTTTCAATCTTAATCTTCATGTCTTCTTCACCAATAAGGGTTGCCAAAAATCCTTGACACCCTTGCCTCAACAACTTAGTGGCCTTTAAGGCAGAAATAACTGGAGTGCTGATTCTATTCTTCATCCCTTCATAAACTCTTTCGGGAGTCCCTTCCAACTTAAAAATTATCTTCTTCTGATAACAATCTACATGAACCCGATATGTGGACAACCAGTCCATACCTAGGATGATGTCAAACTCCATTTCTCCTAGCTTGATCAGGTCTGCCTGTGTATTCATCTCACCTATGATGATTTTACATCCCTTATAACACTCGCTAGTGGTCACTCTGGCGCCTACAGGGGTTGACACCACTAGTTGATAGTTCAAGGGTTCGGATTCCATGTTAATTGTTGCAGCAAAAGATGAAGAAATAAAAGAGTGTGTAGCACCGGGATCAAACAATACTCGAGCAACATTTTCGGATACATAGACGGTACCTTCCACTACGGCATTGGATGCTCGAGCCTCCTGCTGAGTGATCGCATTCATCCTCCCCTGAACTCTTGGTTGTTGTACAGATGCTTGTGTCGTGGCCGAGCGAGTTCTGTTGAAAGGTTGTCGATAAGCGGTAGTTGGTCCTCCTGTTGTGGGGGCGATTCCCATGGTTGGTCTTCCCGTCCCTCTGCTAACTCCTGGGTTTCCATGTAAATTCGGGCAGTCCCTCCTCATGTGACCCATTCTTCCGCAGAAAAAGCATTGCTTACCGGTAGCGCAACTACCGGTGTGACTTTGGTTGCACCTTGGACACCGCTGGTTTCCTGCAAAGTTGGAGCGTTGGGAGGACATTGGTGATGCTGAATGGGGTAATCCCCTATGCTTGGGCCATGTGTTCATCTTGCTTCCCTGGATGGGCATGATGGAAGACCCCGTGCCTCTGTCGGGCCTCAACGACTGAGTTCCAAAACTCGGTGCATTATTATACCGGGGGCGCTTCATATAGGGCAGTTCCCTGGTCCTCATCTCTTGATTCTCCTGCATATCCCTTTCAATTTCCATTGCCTTCTCTACAGCTTGACTGTAAACTTGCAGTTGAAAAGGGATCAGCTTACTCCTGATCTCCGGCCTCAAGCCTCTAACGAACCTCTTCGTCCTATCTTCCTCTTCGGACACCAACTTCTCGGCATACCTGGACAGCTGAGTGAATTTAGCTTCATAGTGACTTACTGTCCATTGTTCCTGCTTCAGCTCTTAGAACTCCATCGCAAGTCGGTCCTTTACTACTCCAGGGATGTACTTTTCATTAAACTTTGCAACTAAGAAGTTCCAAGAGATCTCCCTTCCCAGGTTCTTAGCTCCTCCTTTTACCATCTCCCACCAGCGCTCGGCCTCTCCTTGGAACATGAAAGAAGCAAAAGATACTCGCTGGGTCTCAGTACATTCCATTACATCCAGTATCTTTTCAATTTGTCGGAGCCATTCTTCCGCTTGGATAGGGTCAACTCCTCCTCTGAAAGCTGGTGGGTTGAGCTTTTGAAATTGTTCAAGAGCTCTGCGGGGGTTATTCACGCTTGCCAACTGCAACAGCCAATCCGGGATTCTGTCCGGCACTCCCCGATTAGCATTAGACTGCCCACTCAGAATTTCTTGACTTGCCGGGGGATGGACGCTCCCAATTGCGCTGTGCAATGGGACGTTGCCCTCCGAGTTGGCATCGGATGGAGGAAAATTCAAATCCATCTAATACCTAGAAGAATAGTTGCACATAATCAAAGGTAACTCAATGATAACAAGTAGAATAGTTCACAAACAAAACACTGATTTCATTTATGCATAAAGCGTTTTCATAACAACATATACATTAGCATGCCTGCATTCGTTCAAACATACCGATGCAGTCAAAAAGGGATACAGGTTCATACATGTAACTATTGGTGACCACTTTCCTTACAAAAAAAATATATACTCATGTGAATCGACATTCCTTTACTTCAAAAACAAAAACGACAAAAACAAAAATGCCACCCAACTAAACTCCTATCAAGGAGTGATGTTGGATCCCGAGGAGCTCTCCTCCTGGTCTTCCCTCACAGGTTCCTCTTCTGGATCCTCTTCTTCTATTGGCTCTTCTTCTACCGGTTCTTCTTCTTCTGGTCCTTCTTCCACTGGTTCTTCTTCTACTTCCTCCAGTACAGTATCCAAATCACATCCCCAATTTTCATTATCATCGTACAGGTCCATATCTTCCACCCAGCAAGAATTCCACCAAATACCCCCAACGAAAATCCTTCCGTCAGGGTTCATCTCCTCATTGGGTAGGACTCCCAAGTCCTCAGCTACTGGTGCATCTCTAATGGCACTTTCTGCCTCATTAATGTCATCTGCCTCATCTTGCCCCATGTGAATCTCTGCATTTAAATCATCTGGGGAACCTTTAAGAATGACATTTGGATCGGTCTCGTCAGATTCAAACTCCCAGTCCATTGGGTCCGCTATCCAGCTCAAACTTTCTGACTCCGGACCGTCAGACGATGATCCAGACATCTCAGAATCTCCCATCTGTAGAAGCAAGACATTTATATTAGCCGATGTGCCTTCCAATTCTCCTCAAAGCAATAATTTGCATGAAAAAATCAAGATAGGATAGTAAATCACCACTTATATAACCATGCCGATCTTTCATAAATTTCCCTTATGCATAACTGTCCTACTAATAGGTTCTGACCCCGACTTATGTGGTATTTTGATTGTTCTCCTTTTCCGATGTCCCATAACACTGGAATTTCTTACAGAAGGGCTCGCACCCTTTGCAAGATCCATTTGAACTAAGGTATGCGGGTACCCATATTCAAATGTGGAGAACAGTTAAATATCCTACATTTCAGGGCCAAATACTCTAAAACTATACCACCATCCTCATATCCCACCTCTAACTTACTCTAGTACACCTATACATGACTCCATAGTCAGTCGTACATACCACATCTACCTAGGCTAACCTTGCCTAAACCATGCTCTGATACCAATTGTAACAGCCCCAGTTTCTAATCAACAAGATTAGGCCTACAACAACATTTATCTCCGTTAACCTTAAGTTGAGGAAAATTTTGGCAGCATCATCCTTAATATTTCTGTATTTCTCACTTACAATAATCAAGATTTCGGCTCGAAGGCCTACTTATATCTCCAAATAATTTCGGCACACCCGGCCTACTTATCAATCATATAAACCAATCCTTAACTACAACATATATCATGACTTGGTTCTTTCCATTGTAAACATAGCCTTTACATCACATTTCAAGAGTTCCAACCCAACAGTTTGCATTTCCATATTTTGCCATCGATCCAAAATTTCAAGGCATACATACCTAAGGGATACACAACCCAGAACATAGTATCACATACAAGACAAAGGTCTCAACTGCTACAAGGATAAAATATACATCAAGTACCACTTAACATATTCTTCAATAAAGGCTCCCATAGGGTTTATCCTACACATATAAGATCATATAGCAAAACCAAAATGATACAACAATACATCCTGCCATCCATAACTTAGCCTTTCCATTAGAGGGGTCCCTTACCTTTATCCAAACCTGAAAAGATGTAACGAAATTCCAATGAGCTCGACAGCTCAATGAGTAAACCATATCATAGGGAATTGTACAATGAATTCATAAGATAATCAATTAAGAAGAAGTAATATAGGGTGGGTCTTATAAACGACAGTTTGTTCAAGTTGCATTACTTATTCCAAGCTCCATACAAATATGGTCTACATGCCTACATTACCAAAGGTTGCATCTAATCATATCAAGATACAGAGATATAATGTATGCGCATGTGTAATGTTATCATGGGTGAGTCCACTCACCTCAACTAGGTTCGTTGTATACATAAAGTGATAACTTAATTTAACATAAGCATTAACGAACATAAATGCAACTTAACAGTCAAATATGAATATCATTCAATCTGAAATGAATTTCCCCGTCTTCCACCTCCTACCGGCTCCCGCACGGCCCCTTCCTCCTTATATATATAATATATGTATATGCATATAAGTTTCCCCGTCTTCCCCCCTCCTACCGGCTCCCGCACGGCCCCTTCCTCCTTATGTATATATATATAGATATCAATTCCCCGTCTTCCCCCTCCTACCGGCTCCCGCACGGCCCCTTCCTCCTTAACACAAAATACATCATGCAGTGGTAATATACAATATGCACACAAGCAATTGAAACCAATTTACGTGTCATGTCCGAAATAGTGTGCAACAATGAAAGAAAGAATACATGTATCTGGGATTCACCCCACATCATAAGAACATCATAATCACGTCACATTCATTCCATATGAACATATGCATTATTCCATAATTTACCAATACTTAACACAATATTGCATTGTAGAGAGGGGTATTTTCCCCGAGCACTTTAGTGAACAAGGAACATATGAATCAAGTCAATTGGTCGACTATTGTGGAGTGCTACTCGTGCAAGTCCTCGACCTTACATAATGCACCATCCTATATTCTATTATAAAGGACCAAGATTAGGCTATATCCATAATAATTTGACCATCATAATATTGAATAGGAAAAACAGCGAATTAAAGTATCAAATTGGTTCACTTAGGCTTACTATTACTTTAGAACATATCTCTTTACACATGTATTTCACATCTAGTTAATATAGCATCACCATTACTATGCAATACCCATTGAATCTCTTTTAACACAAGCACAATTATCAAAACAGCGAATTATATAGGCTAAGTACCCTCATTTAAGTTTACATAGTGAGCTAAACATGTATATTACATATTCAAATTATCACAACATGATGTATGGGCATAGAGGCTAGGTAAAACTCCTTAGATTTTCATCTAGTATGAAGATGTCACAAAAACAGTAGCCACTACCCAAGAACAGAAATTTCTACCCTTGAGAGTCATCTACAAAATTTCTAATTATTGTTTTTCAACTTTGGATAAAGGATTATAACCCTAAGAGTTAGGTTTACTCACCAAGTTACCAAGCTCTGGAACAGAGGATTGGGCGACAAGGGAAAGCTGATTTAGGTTGCTAGAATTTCTCCACGACTTGCCAGGAAGCTCCTCCTCCAAAATCAGCCCTCTCCTCCCTGGAATTGCCGCGGAATCCCCAATATTGCCGCGGCTCTGCGGCAAAGTGGCAGAGTCCCGCGTGCAGTCGCGGCTCTGCCTGCTGTGAGCCTGAGCTCCTGCCTTCCCTCCCGTGGATTTTGCTTCAGAGCTATTAAGAATAGAGATTTGGGCTAGAAGAGGTTACCCTAGTTTCAACTCTTAGATTTCTAAGGGTGAGGTGAAATGGGCGAGTTTTAGGCTTCAATTTCTTCTCACTAACAAGGAAAATTTTCAGAATTTGGGAGAATTTTCTCCAGAATTTTTGAGTGAAGAAGATGAAGAGGCAAGCTTGGTCAACCTCTTGGAATTGCAAGACTTAGGTGGTGCATCCTTATGATGCCACAAGGCCAAGGGCTCTCTCTCAAGGTGCCACATGGAAGCCCAACTTCCAAAGGTCATTAGCCCACTTAATCCCCTCCTTTAATACACACTTACCTCTAAAAGGTTATTAGGATAAGCATGATGATTACATAATATTAGCCCCTTTAATTTTCCCCCTAATACATACTTACCACTAAGGAGTTATTAGGATAAGCTTGGTGATTAAGGGGATATGATGGATTAGGTTAACATTTTCTTTTATCATTTCCT
Source organism: Agave tequilana (assembly GCA_038442645.1). Lineage (NCBI taxonomy): Eukaryota > Viridiplantae > Streptophyta > Magnoliopsida > Asparagales > Asparagaceae > Agave > Agave tequilana. The sequence goes on from JAVJIF010003822.1 coordinate 14,929, forward strand.
AAGTCATAATTTGCCCAAAATATATGTACATGAGCCTTCATGTTAAACATTTTTTTGGTCACCCCACAAAAATCAAATAATAATAAAAAAAAATGAAAAGGGGAGTGGGTCTATAAGTTAAGTTTAATTTGTTGACATAAAATTATGGGGGTGACTACTTCTTTAACCAAACTTCTTAATATTTAAATTGAGGAGAAATTATGTACCATAAAAATTTGGTTGTTACAGATTTTCTCCAACAACCCAGGTTCTAGAGACTTCTCTCTGAGGCTATAAATACACCACCAGGGCCTTCGCAAAAAGAGAGAGGACAGAGGAGAGATTAGAGAATAGGGATTGTATTTTGTAGGTTTTTCTCTAGGATTTTTAGTGCTCTAGGTCTTCTCCTTCCTCCCTAGAAATTCTGCAAAGAGAGAGATTGTGAGAGAGAGAAAGCTTGTGTAAACCAAGGTGTGACAACTTGTGAAGTAAGGATTAATCCAATCTCCTTTCTCTACTTGAGCATTTTCTAGTACTTTACTTGCTTTCTTTAATTCAAGCTTTACTTTCATTGCACTTTTATTCATGCATTGCTTTTCTTTTCTTATGGCTAGCTAATTTCTTCTAACATGACTAGCTAACCACTAACTTTGCTAACTACTAACTCTTGGGTGATTGCTAATCTTTCATCTTGCAAGTTGTTGAGTCTTTTTTCATCCCCGATGGGTTACTTTCATGCTTGGCAAGTTCTTGTTGTAATTCTCCATATGATTCATGTGTGCCTCATTTAGAGCCTTGTCTTTAGAGCAAGTGCCTTGATGGAACATGGAGATGGATCACCAAATATATGCTATTTTGTGCAACTTCTTTACTTCAATTAATGAATGTTGTATCTTCTTCCTTAGCATCCCTTGAGTGTCGCTCTTTGATTCCACCATTGAAAGTCTATCTTGTAGGCCTATGACATCTATGAGGCTACAAGACAAGTCCAAGAAGGATCACCCATCATCCAAGTGGGAAAGCAACTAGACCAACACGCAAGACAAACATATGCCGATGAATCAACATGAGGCACGCATCACCATCACGGAGTTTAGTAAGTTTAGCAAATTAGTAAGGTTAGCTAGTCATGATTTTCTCCATCCTTAAATCTTTTATAAAGTTTTCTTTCTTTTAGTATTAATTCCAAAGCAAATCTTGTCTTCGATTCTTTTCATTTTATTTCCATAGTTTTCATTTCATGTACAAACTAACCACCAATTCTTTCATTTCTTTTTCCATGTCTTTGCATTCTTTTAAAATAAAGAAGAACCTTCGTTTTCTATCTTCACAACGAACCGTAACGCTTCCATCGCAAGCTCTCCCTGAGGATTCGACCCGTATAGCCACTGCTACTACGGTGATTTGAAAAGGATACATTAAACATTGAATACATTGTAGAGTAATCAAGCACCTAAGGTTGGCTCTAAACCTTCTCTCTTTCGTTGAATATCTGTGCAATTTAGACTCCACTATCCTTTTCCGTATCAGTAGCCAGTGGTAAATTCCTCGGATTCGTTATTACATCCAAAGGAATTCATCTGGATCCTGAAAAGATCCGTGCCATCCAAGAGATGCAACCTCCGAGAAATCTCAAAGAACTCAGAAGTTTACAGGGAAGATTGGCGTACATCTAGAGATTCATATCAAATCTCTCAGGGCACTACCAACCCTTCACCAAGTTGATGAAGAAGGGAGTCTCATTCGTCTGGGACAATGCTTGCCAAGAAGCATTCGAAGAGATTAAGCAGTATCTCACACACCCACCCGTTCTGGTAGCTCCAGTATCAGGAAAACCTTTCCTGCTACATGTTTGAGCGATGGATCATTCCTTAGGAGCTTTATTAGCTCAAAATAAAGACCAAAACTATGAACAGGTGATCTACTATTTAAGTAGAATAATGATTGGGACGAAGCACCGTTGCAACCCAATCGAAAAAATGCTTAGCATTGGTTTTCACCGTCCAGAAGATGCGACACTACCTCACGGGGCAACACATTCAAGTCATCTCCAGGGTCAATCATTTACGATTGCTGATGACGAATCCATCTCCGCTGAACAGCGGGCTAGCAAAATGGGCCATATTCTCTCACAATATGAGATGTAATTCATGCCACAAAAGGCGATAAAAGGTCAAGCTGTGGCAGATTTCCTGACCGATCATCCAGCTTCAGGAACGTCAAAACTTTATGACTATCTCTCAGACGAGATCACAAAAGTTAACTTGATCGATGCCTCCTCAGAAGAACAAGTGTGGCAATTATTCTTTGCCGAAGCATCAAGGACGAATTCTGAGGGAAATATCATTGCAAGTATGGGGGTAGTACTAATCTCCCTACATAACTATGCGATCCCTCATTCATTTTCGCTAATGGAGCTGAGTTCTAATAATGTTATGGAATACAATGCTCTCTTGATCGAGATGCAACTTGCAGAAGAGATTGGAGTAAAAAAACTCGAAACATATGGTGATTCAAAGCTCATCGTCAACCAGGTTCGCGAGGAGTATGAAACCGACATGAAGACTTGGTGTCCTATCATAATGTGACCATTATCATGACAGAGGAGTTTGATAACTTCTATATTGACCATGTACTACAGTGGCAAAATGCACATGCAGATGCGCTGGCGTCACTCGCCGCTTCTTTGGCCCTTCCGGCCGGAGTCACAGAGAAAGTACTCATCTACAGTCATGACTTGTACTGCTGTAAATTTTTCCTTAAAGAGAGTAAAGCTCCAAGAGGAGACCTTCAAGTCAAAGAGGTTCTTGAGACTTTAACAAGTCTCGAGCCTAGAAATTGGCAATTTTCTTACATCGACTTCGTTTTATATAGCATATTGTTTGACGACCCTGAGCAGGCAACTGCTATCAGAAGGAAAGCTCCTTGACTCTATTATAATGCGATCATGCAGGCATTATACCACTGATCGTATGATAGAATCCTGCTCCAATGCCTTTCACACAAAGAGGCACAGGAAGCACTCAGAGAAACTCATGATGGTATGTGCGGAGCTCACCAATCCGGACCCAAGCTAGGAGACCGGCTCAAAAGACTTGACTATTATTGGCCAAAGATAAGCCCTGGCGCCATCGCCTATGCCAAATGATATCATGCATGTCAGATCCACGGTGACTTTGTTCATCAAGTGCCGGAGCGTCTTCATCCAACATCCTCCTCATGGCCATTTGAGATGTGGAGAATAGATGTTATCAGACCAATCAGTCTTCTAACATCCAGAGGACATCAATTCATCTTGGCCATAACGAATTATTTCTCTAAATGGGCGAAAACTGTCCCCCTGAAGGAAGTGAAGATGCTGAATGTGATCAAGTTCATCAAGCATCACCATGCGTGATGTTAATATCCGAGAGACAAAGTGCGAAACCTAGTTTTAGCCTTATCAGTCTTCTCATGATCAGGTTAACATGACACTTCTGATCGAAGCTTCCAGATTCAAGATGTTTGAAAGAGTGCCAAAGAAGAGCTTCTTCCTTCAACGGGTCACATCACGGTCGATCGATGCCTAGCAGACTGAACATTGGTTACATCATAATGCATGATGTAAATATCGAAGAAAAAAGAAAGGCAGGACGTTAAATCTTAGCATTGTCACTCTTTTCTAGTTTATCTGACGCTTCCGATGGCTAAAGGATAGAGGAAGTAGTTGGCATTTAAGTCCAACGAAAAATCCTCGATAACTCATCATGCTGAGGGGAATAGCATGACTAGACCAACTCAAATAAAGTCATACCAAATATGTTGATAGCTGAGGGTTATAAAAATTCTGAGGGATATGCTCTCACTTTTCCCTCCAAAATTCCTTACCAATTCCCATCCATAGAATGGTGAGGCCTCAAAAGAAGTTGTAATTATTTTTTCAGTGAAATAATTACAAATCAAACATGTCAAGTTAATATTATACCTCTAGCATACCCCACTGTTAAGTTAACATTATACCTCTAACAGTGACTTCTTTCAATATCCCCAGCGGATAAAATTTCAACTTGCAAATTCTCTTCAATAAGATGGCAAGTCTACAAAATTGTTCAAATCGCAGAATCTCTCGGTCAAGTTAATATTACATTTCTAACCAAAATTGCTCATATCATTATATAAATCCCTGTTAAGTTAACACTACACCTATGACAGTGGTTCTCTCGATTTTCCCATCAAAAATGAGACATTCAATGTTAAGTTAATATCACACCTCTGGCATCCATTTCATTGTTCAGTTAATACTACACCTATGACAATAATCCTCCCTCGAGCTTTCTTATCGAAGCCGAGATGTCAAATGCTAAGTTAATATCGCACCTCTAGCATTCACCTCGCTGTTAAGTTAACATTGAACCTATGGCAATAATTTTCTCAGTTTTCTCAATGAAAATGAGATCTCGTTGATGCAAAGTTAATATCACACCTCTAGCATCCACATCCCTGTCAAGTTAGTATCACACATCTGACAATTCAATTTGCTTTCAATTGCAAATCCTAACCGTCACATTAACATTACACCTCTGACGGTAAAAATTTTCATAAATCCCTAGTGGGTTTAATTCCACTAGTTATTCTCATCAATAGGATAGCAAGTCCACAAAATTCATTCAAATCACGAATTCAACTCCTGTCAAGTTAATATCACACCTCTGATAGTAACCTTTTTCAAATTTCTTAAATGGAATTTTAAAACTTTGAGTTGCTATGTTAATCGTCACCTCTAGCAATCAACGACAATCGCTTTCGTTTGTCTAATTTCAAACACAAAAAGAAAGTTAAGATAAGAGGGAGGCAAAATGATCACTTTATTTATATCAAAATTTAAAAGTGATACAAACACTCTCTTATTCAATAAGATGAAAGTGTTACAAAAAGGAGTACAAAGGGTCACTCTTGTTCAACGGGAGACTATATTTGCTCCTTGAGACGTTGGTTATCTCTTAAGCATGCCTTATTAACTGTAGCCAGGAATGGTAGGTTCACTCCCTCTCCTCTTGAGAACAATGACATTTCTCGAGAGCGCAACGCAGTGGAACATTCTGATTCCACCTAACTGACTGGTGTGAAGGTCTTCCTCCCTCACAGGGCCGTAATCCTTCACTTAATGGAAGATCTCGCCACCAGAAAGTCATCCAATGAGCATGGGTTTTTCATCGTTGTCACTTCTTTGAATAAGATTGGTGAAGGGAGGATCTGAGACTTTACTGTTGACATCCCCTTTCCCGTGACCTTCAAATGCATCATGCTCGTTGCAGTCGCTTCCTGGAACAAAATTGTGAAAGGAGGACCTGAGACCATACCGATCTCCCTCTCCCACTTTGATGCCATCTCCGAAGAGAAGCTTTGACTTCCTGAATGGCTATCAATTGGATGAACTTGCTATTCTTGTTAGCTTCAGTGAATGCAACTGTTTTCCACAGGCAGAAGAAGATAGTGGAGTAAGCCCCATCGATATAACCAAGGCCTGCAAAAAGAGAAACCCGGGGGTTAATTTCACAAAGACAGAAAACATGTCAAGATGCTTGGGTGCAAGGCTCAACATGAGATCCGCGTCCAATGGTTGAAACGCGAGACTCTTATGAAGTTCGCGTATGTACTCCAGATTTAGAAAATTTTCAAGTCTTAAAGCTCAAACGCGGATCTTATAAACGAGACTCGCATTTAAGATCTAAGGATGCAAAGTTCGCTGGCTCACGTCCAAGATCTCAAAACGCGAAACTCGTTAGGACACGAAAAATCACATCAAAATGATTGGGACTCAGAAATCACCAAATTCGCGTTCTAACTATTAACGCGTGAGTAGCATTTGCAAATCAAGCATGGACTCATGGATCGTAAATCGACTGTTTAACTTTAAAAGAAACTTTTGAAACTTCAGAAAGAAGTTAAGAGACAGTGTCTCGTCATGATCAGCGATAACAAAGCTTCAAAAAGACAGTGTCTCGCCAAGTGCGACAATGGCAAAAGCCATTTTCGACTTGAAGAAAAGATCTTTTGAAGGAAAGTGTCATCCACCAGGGTGCGTCAATAAGAATGCCAAAGGAAGAAATGATGCTTTTTGACTTTGGGATCACTTGACAATGATAATCTTTGAAGAAAATTGCGAAAAAGCATTAAACCTTTGGGTTCTTCTAAGAACTCTGAAAGTTCTTCAAGATACACGCTCGAGGAGGAGGACAGTCAAAATGAATGACTATTAAGAGACTCTTATCTATTTATAGGCTCTCCAATGGCCTTAATCAACGGCGTAAAACTCAAAGCCGTTGGGAACGGTCGACCGGCCCAGTCGACCGGTGCATGGGGTCGGTCGACCGGCCGGTCGACCGACAGTCGGGTCTGCTGTTTTCGGAAAGGGTTATTTTGGACCCTATAAAAGGGCTGTGTTGAATTTTCTAGGGTTTTGTATCTGAAAGAAGGGTTTTTGTGTGTAATCAGGGAGGAGAGTAGAGCAGAGGCAGAACTTTCCCGATCTCCATTACTGTATGTGTATTGATTTGTAGAAATCAATAAAATCCCTCCCCCTTTCTTGCCCCGAGGACGTAGGCATCAAGGCCGAACCTCGTTAAATCTGTGTTTCTGTATTTTTTCTCTGTGATTGGTGTTTGTGCTGTTATTGGTACTGTTCTTCTGTGCTTTGGAGATCTAGGGTTCCTCTGTGGGGTTGTTGTCGGCGGCGCAACAAGTGGTATCAAAGCTTCTCAGGTTTCGCTTGGGATTTTTCTGGAGATTCGGAGGGCTTCGGGAGCTGATTCGGTGGAGATCGTGTGTCGATCTCAGATCAGCGGTAGTCTTGTTCGTGGGATCGTGAGTCGACCTCAGAACAACACAAGGAGTGCTCAGGGAATCATTGGTGGAGTAGATCCGGTCAGAAACTCAATCTAGGGTTCGGGAAGAAGGTAAAAATCTGATTTTTTATTGAAGTTGTGATCTATTTCCAGTTGATTTTTCGCATACATAAAGGTTTCAGTTAGATAAATGGCAGAAGAAAGTACATCGGTTAAGACCATGAATCCTCATCCGAGGATAGACGTGGTGAAGTTTAACGGCACAAATAATTTTGGGATGTGGAGGTGTGAGGTTATGGATGCCCTGAATGCATCGAACCTCGAGGACACTCTACTTCTGGAGAAGAGACGAGGAAAAACCACTGAAGAAGAGTGGGAGAAGATGAACAGGTCTGCGTGTGGGTTGATTAGGTCGTGTCTAACACAAGACATCAAATATCTTGTGTTACACGAGACATCTGCGAGGCAGTTGTGGGAGACCCTTGAGAAGAAATATCTGACCAAAAGTGTGGAATCGCGATTGCAGCTGAAGAGCAAGTTGTATGAGTTTCAGATGAAGAAAGGGTGCTCCGTGAATGAGCATATCAACCGCTACACGAAGCTTCTTACAGATTTGGTGAACGTGGATGTCAAGGTAGATGAGGAAGACAAGGCTGTAATCCTCCTGAACTCACTCCCAACGGAGGAGTATGAGAGATTCACATTAACCTTTATAAATGGTAGACAGACTCTGGACTATCATGAGGTACCGTCTGCATTGGCAAACTATGAGACGAGGAGAAAGGAGAGACAGCCTTCTTAGTCAAGCTCGTCAGCAGAGGCGCTAGCGGTAAGAAGCGGGGGTTCATCTAGGAAGGGCAGTGAAGAAAGAGGAAGATCAAAGTCCAGGTCGGGCTATAGGGATCTGAGGAAGAACCAGTGTGCCTTCTGCAGAGAAATAGGGCACTGAAAAGTGGACTATCCAAAGTTCAAAGGGAAGAAGAAGGAGTCGAAGGCTGAAGCAAATCTTGCAAAGGTGACGAATACTCAGAGGAGTAATTCACAGGCAGATGGATCAGATTCGGACTCGTCGGGTTTCTCATTTTCAGTCACTACTCCCATCGTTGGTCACTCAGGAGAAAAGGAGTGGATTTTGGATACAGGTACAACATACCATGCGTGCCCTAATCGGGGTTAATTTTCTAGCTTTGAGAAGCTGGAGGGGTATTCGGTCGTTATGGACAATGATCACCCATGTAGCATGGAGGGTGTAGGTACAATCCGAATCAGGATGTTTGATGGGATGGTAAGGGAGCTGAAGGGAGTGAGGTATGTACCTCAGTTGAAGAGAAATCTAATCTCCGTTGGAGCTTTGGAAGCATCGGGTATGGTGATATCTGTTCGAGATGGTGATCTCAGGATGATCAAGGGCTCGATGGTTGTGATGAAGGGCGTCCGCCGAGATAATCTCTACTACTTGATGGGTAGTACGATTACAGATCAGGTGGAGACTTCAAGTTCCTCAGATGATGGTTGCCCGGAGGTCTGGCAGGGAAAGGTCGGACAGGAAGAAGAAAAGTCTTTGCAAGCTCCTGCAAAGAAGGAATTGCTGGAAGGTGCTGCTACCTGCACGTTAGAAGGTGAACACAGCGTTCTGGACAAGAAGAAGGTGAGATTCAGCACCAGTACTCACCGCAATGAAGGTCTTCTTGATTGTGTTCATGTGTGCATTTGGGGACCTGCTAAGACGGCAACGCTTGGAGGTCACAGGTACTTTGTCTCTTTCGTTGATAGTGTATCTAGGCATTGTTGGATATATCCAATGAGACAAAGTAGTGAAGCCCTAGATATATGGTGAAGTGGAAAGGAAGAATGGAGAGGCAGATAGGTAGGAAGATCAAGGAGCTGAAGATTGGTAATATTAGAAAGGACACGAACCAATTCCTACGATTTGGCCAGAACACCGGAATTGTTACTCACTTTACAACAGGTGCAGATAAGTTGGCTAAGGATGTAAACCGTTCCTTGCTGGAGAAGGTTCGGTGGCTGTTGTCTAATGCAGGATTGGACAAGTCATTTTGGGCTGAGGCGACTGTGTATGCTAGCCATCTCATGAATAGATCGACTGCGATAGGAGGTAAAGCTCTATTAGAAATTTGGTCTGGGAAAGCTGCTCAAGATCATGGTTTGCTGCGGGATTTGAAAGTCCGACCTACTTCAGTGCCAAGAATGGTAAGGTGAATCCGCGAGCAAAGAGGTTGTGTATTTGGGTGTCAAGAGGAACAACTACAGGTTGTGGGACCCGAAGACAAGAAGATCGTAATGAGCAAGAATGTCACATTTGGAGAGACTTCAGTGTTAAAGTCCACCGTCTCTCAGCAGGTGGAGAGGACGGAGACCAAGGAAGTATCGCAGCGGGTGGAGGTTGATGCTACTCCATCATCTCCAGTTGGTTCGGCATTAGAGGAGACTTCACCGGATGTGACACCGGGTGGAGATCATGAAACCAAGGGTGATGCTGAACAGGTTGAAGACATTGCTAAGGATGTCGAGGTGCTTGCAGCTATTGGAACCAAGGTGAAACCACGCTTGTGGGGAAAGAAGCATGAATCTCAAGCTTGTGATCGCGACAAGCTCAAGATGAAGGCCGTTGTTCTCCATGATGGTCGTGAGGAGGTTCATATGACTCAGTCAGACAGGTTCACTGCTGCAAATACAGGTACCAGTGTTTGAGCTTGATGGAGCTCATTTTAATGAACTACGGTTGGGCTTGATCCTTTGGGCAAGGTACGTAGGCAGCCGTAAAGGCGCAGCCATTTGGTGATGCAACCCGTATGAAGCTGTTTGGGTTCTCGAGAAGCAGTTTGGAACTTCACGTAGAGGTGAAGAGTTATGGCCGATGGAACTTCACGTAGAGGTGGAGAGGCTCACGTAGAGGTGAATTGTTGTGGCCAGTTGGATCTCACGTAGTGGTGAGGTGTTGTGATCTCGATGAATAGGTTGATCTTCCAGTGAGAAGATGATGAGCTTGCATAAGGAGTGGTGTGCATCCAGTTGAAGCCGATGATGGTGTTTGGTGTACTCTACGCGGACTTGGTTGGACCGTCAGTGGAAGACAAGTAGACTAGATAGAGCTAGTCAGTTGGAGAGTCAATGTTGGCTCGTGAGGAAGTCTTCGTGAGGTCGTGAAGTTGTGGAGTAGAAGCATGTTGGTGATCGGCATTTATGGAAGTTCTCCTAAGGTGAAGTGCAGGGAAGGCATGTGCGGTGCTTTCTAGTGGATAGCTGAGCTACAGATTCTAAATCGAGATCGTGTGTCGATTTCGCCGAGATCGTGTGTCGATTTCGTCCGGTGCGCGCAAGCCGAGATTGTGTGTCGATTTTGCCGAGATCGTGTGTCGATTTCGCCAGGTGATAGACTGGGGTACGTTGGAGATCGACTCAGATTTTGAAAAAAAAATCTTCACCGAGGTGGAGAATTGTTGGGGGAGGAAGTTGTCGAGGAAGTCGACGAAGAGGAGAAGGGAATCCAGAATTCAGCAGCAGCAGAAAAGCAGGTGTACGGTCGACCGGCCCGGTCGACCGTAGGCAGAAGCAGTGGCTCGGTCGACCGGTCCGGTCGACCAATGTGCACGCTGACATGCATAGCGTAGCGGTCGACCGGCCCGGTCGATCGCAGGAAGAGATCGGTCGACCGAGCGGTCGACCGACTGAAGTGACCCAACTCTCGGTTGGGAACGGTCGACCGGTGCATGGGGTCGGTCGACCGGCCGGTCGACCGACAGTCGGGTCTGCTGTTTTCGGAAAGGGTTATTTTGGACCCTATAAAAGGACTGTGTTGAATTTTTAGGGTTTTGTATCTGAAAGAAGGGTTTTTGTGTGCAATCAGTGAGGAGAGTAGAGCAGAGGCAGAACTTTCCCGATCCCCATTGTTGTATGTGTATTGATTTGTAGAAATCAATAAAACTCCTCCCCCTTTCTTTCCCCGAGGACGTAGGCATCAAGGCCGAACCTCGTTAAATCTGTGTTTCTGTGTTTTTCTCTGTGATTGGTGTTTGTGCTGTTATTGGTACTGTTCTTCTGTGCTTTGGAGATCTAGGGTTCCTCTGTGGGGTTGTTGTCGGCGGCGCAACAAACATAGTGTCTAGAGCACTTGTAGATCACTTGAAGGTAGAGACAGAACCACACCCTCATCCTTAGACCATTGGTTAGATTAAAAAAACCCCTCATCAAAATAACAAATTATGACATGTTCTACTTCAATTGGTAAACATTATCAAGATAATGTTGCTTGTGATGTGGTTGATATGGATGCATGTCATATTCTTTTGGGAAGACCATGACAACACGATGCTGATGCTACCTACAGTGGTAAAGAAAATATCTATATATTTAATTGAAATGAAAAAGAGTTGCCATGAGGTCAATTCCACCTACTTCAAAGTCTACAAAAGAAAAAGAGTCTAAATTCGTATCCATGTACAATTGATGCGAGTTTTCGTGGAATCAAAGAAAACAAAGTATGAAGTTGCTTTATTGGTCAAGGAAGAACCCCACCCGGTGAAGTTTCGGAGAAGGTGAAACCATTATTGAAAGAGTTCAAAGGAGTTGTCCACGATGAACTTCAAGAAAGAATACCACCCATGAAGTATACCCAACCTCATATTGATCTTATTTCTAGAGCATGTCTACGAAATCTTTCACATTACCAGATAAATCTCAAAGGGAATGAAGCTCTAAAAGATGAAGATTTTGAGAAGATTTGAGAGACGTATTCAACAAGGAAACCCGTGAAAGACTTTCATATTATGGACAGTTTTTTTTTAAACGAAAATCAGTTATGCGTTCTTAAAAATAGTTAAGAAGATTTGGGCATGAATTTTGTGTTGGGACTTCTTCGCACATAAAAGAGAGCAGATTTTGTGGAGAAATCTAATAAAAAGTGCAAGATAGGAACTGTCAAGAAGAGGCGATAGAAACTATTTGAGAAAGAAGATATGATGATGGTGTATTTGAGGAGGGAAGAAATTCTAGCTGAAAGAGTTCCTATCGAGCAGTCATATTCAAATTGGAACTCGAAGATGAGTTCTTTTGAACAAGAAGGGACTGATGTAGGAAGAAAATCAAGTCAATAGATCAATTTTGAGGCTCACGTGTCGACAGACTGAGCCGAACTGTCGACAACCAATTTCAGCTATCGACACGCTGAGTTCAGAAGTGTTTTCCCGAGAGTTAAAGTTATATAGTCTGTCGACAGGTCTGCTCCGTGTCAGCATATCTGAGTCTACGTAGGATTTAATTTTCTAGTCTGAGTTAAATTTTAATTTGTTTTATTTTTTCTTTTATTTAATTAGATTTTCTAGTTGGATTAGTATTCTTCTTTATTTGCCTGTATGAGGTCATTATATCTTTATTTTTAGGATTCAACTTTGATTATCAATAAAATTCAGCTTTTCCTCTTTCAATTGTTCGTGGATTCGAGTTGTTTATGTTTTGCTCGTGGATTCGAATGCTTTGCTCGTGGATTCGAATGCTTTTCCTTTCTGAAAGTATCCTTTAGGTTCGTTGGCGTTAGAACGAGATCTAGCCAGCGTTGTTCGCTTCCTTGTCAGCATCAACTCCCATGCAATGCACGTGCAAAAAAAAAAAAACCCTAATGGAATTGTGATTGTATTTTCAAAATGCAATTTAGTTTCCTTGTCCTAATCTCTAGGATCCATAACTTCTCACTGGATGAGTTGATTGGATACATTCAATTTAGTTTTCGTAGATTGCTTCTATTGCACATTAAGGTTATTAATTAGTTAATAAATCTATCAATGAAGAATCGCCTGGAAAGAGTTTAGCTACCTTTCTTTTGCCACCATTCACTCACGAGTGTTTTTTACCTTCACCAATGTTCATGGCCTTCAACATATACTCCAATTAGTATTGATTTTGGCTGTAAATTCATTTAGATTTTCATATAAGAAGTTGAATCACAGACCGACTGTGCTGCAAAAATTCTTTAAATCGAAGCTTTAAAACTTGTTTTTGTAGTTTTTTTTTTTAAATTTTTTGAGGGGAAACTTGTTTTAGTTCTATACTCTCGATTGGTGGGAGATGGAATCAAAATACCGTAGGCTACACAAAAAATTCTAACTTTATCCTTTAATTCCAAAATCTCTTGTGTTCGTAGCAAACAATTTGGTAGGCATATGGGAACATCACCATATTAGACTGGATGTACAAGCAAATACACTTTGCAATCTGTTCAGTATAAAAATGCTTAATCATGTTCATGTCAATATCGATCTTATCCAATGGTGAATATATTTCCTCTTTATACGTATGCCATTTATCCAGTGATGAATACATCACTTTATACAATTACTAAAGTAGATCTACAAAATCAGCAAGAAATTAACAAAAATATATAAAAAAATGAGATAGACTTGTGTCATTCAGAAAGATTTGAGGCCGAATTTTTCTCACTCAAATACAACTCTACAACATCCAAATGTAAGATCCATTCCGTTGAAGTTGATCTACATTATCTCAAGTAACTAAAAACAAAAAATCATGTATTTTCAATACTTTTTGACCAACCATTAAATATGCACAAAATGAACGGCTGAAATAATGAGTTGGTTAGTTTAACGGTATAGCATATTTTAAATCTAACAAAAATTGATATGTGAGACTTTTTAAGCGTTTAGATCATTGTGAAATGGTCAGATCGAGAATTTGTATATCTAAAGATGTAGGTTTAAGCAATATGCTATTTTCGGCTGTTCATTTTGCACATACTTGATGGATGGCAAATATTATTCAATATACATGATATTTAATTTTTAGTTACTTAAAATAACTTCTAAAATTACACAAGTCTATCTCTAAGAATATATATAAGCCTCAGTACAAACCAAACATGCCAAATTATTGAAGACAAAAATTCACTTATTCTAGAGCATCATGACACCACAAAATAACTATTATGACGCCAACAAGGCGATGCATCAGTTAGCGCCACGTAACCACAAGAAAAACCATCTCCGTCACGTAAACTAATTCTTTATACAAGCTGTTGGGTATCCTGCTTAACAAGAATCAATCTGACAACTAATCAAGATCACTGAGATATCAACAATCTAATTGGCCAGGTCGGCAAATATCAGGTGGGAGGTTTTCCATTCAATAGAACGTTACTTAATTTAAGAACCACCTTTCAATTTCCTTCCTTGGTTTAAGCACCAATTAGACTGAATCCAAGTCAGTCTCGATATACTGTAAAGTATATCCCCTGTATAAAGGACTTAATCCACTTATACAGTATCACTTAGACTGAATCTAAGTCAATCTCGATATACTATAAAGTATATCCCCTGTATAAAGGACTTAATCCACTTATACAGTATTTAGAGTGAGGTACGCTTATAGCGAATCTCCTTAAGACAATTACGTCCCCCGCACCGGTGCTAACGGGATAATGAACGCTGGTCTCCCAAGATACAACACTCTTTCACGGTATTTGGATAGCACTACCAAATCACCGTACGGTCGAACCGTAGTCAACCAGTACCTTCACAGGATCGTTGAAGCAGCGGTACAAGGACAAATTTCAAACGAATATTTGCCTTTACTCTTCTGGAGGAGCACCCACTGTTGAGGACGATGGAAGGTAGAAGAATATCTTTCTTCAGAAGTACCAGATTCAGACAACAATTCTTATAAAAGAATATGTTGAATTTTCTGATTCCTCTTTCAGAACAATTTTGCAGAATCTCCGTTGGAAGTCGCTTCGGAAACCGAGTTACGGATTTCCCACTTCCCGCTGGAATTCGCTTCAGAACTCCACTGCCAGTTCAGAACTTTCTTCAAAATTCTGAGAGAGAGAGAATGTTTGTAGTTGTCTTGGTGTGTATTCTGTGTGTTTTCAATTGAGAGATTGGAGTGCTTTATATAGCACTCCAAGAGGGGCCAACAGGACTGAAAGATTGCAACCTTTCGTCCCAACCATTGCAACCTTTGGGCGTCCAACTGGTTCGCAACCTTTGGCAGTCCAACTGGTTTGCACCCGTTGGCAGTCCAATTGGTTCGCGACTGTTGGCAGTCCAACTGGTTTGCACCCGTTGGCAGTCCATTGGTTCGCGACTGTTGGTGGTCCAACAGGTTCGCAACCTGACAGCGGAGCGGATCCGGTCCGGTTCGGCCCATACTACGAGACCTGATTCAAAAAGAACCAGGCCAGGTAGGGAACCCGAACCCGAACCCATGCCCATGCCCATGCCCGAGCCCGGCCCGGCCCGGAACCGGCACCGGCACCGGCGCCGGCACCGGCCGGCCGGCCGCCGCCAGCGGCGGCGCGCGCGTGCGCATGCATGTCTGCATGTGCGGGCATAGTTCCCTCCTTTTCGCGCGCGAAAAATCCAAGTACCCAAAGGGCACGCCTTTTGTTCTCAATTTTCTCTATATATACACCACAAACTTCCATCCCACGGCCAATGTGGGACTAAATGCTTTAAGCTACCTTTAGTCCCGTTTGGCTTTGAATTAGGCAATCTTTGGACTTGAATATCTCATTCATTCGAAGTCGGAATTGAACATGTGAATATACCACGTTCATCCCCAATGGAAGGAGAACACACTCCAACCATCATCCAGTTGATTCGATCAACGGATCTCGCCATAATTCAACTCGAAGATTCACCTTTATATTCTTTAATTCCAACAATCCCCCACAATGAATGGAGAATTCAAGGAAATGACACACAAAGAGACTGACTCTATTGTTAAAGGTACTTGAGAAAAGAAACTGCATAAGGATAGGTGAACTAGGTCTTGAACCTTCCATAGCGAAAGCTTTATCGGACTTACTGGCTAATCAGTGAACTAGGTCTTGAACTGTTAGCCGTTAGTGTAAGCCAAGTCAACAAGTTTCACACAGTGACTTTCCAAATCAACTTTGGTTCTCTGTTGTGTCCGTTTTGGCCCTAGACATTCTTGGTTTCAGAGAGTATCTTTAGGGAATAACAGCCTCCATAGAGATTCCCAAAGAGCCGACCCAACTCTATACTCACATAGGTGATGGACCTATTAAGAGTAGTCTACTCTACTCCACTTGTTTAGTAACAAGATATAGGCATCATTAAAAGCGTTAAGCTTATCCTTAATCCACTTGTAGAAAAGCACTTATGTGCACCTTAGGAATGGATTGGAGTCAAGCTCCCAAGTGCTTACTTGCTGAGTCAATCATAACTAGTTTTTCCTCTTGAACTTAGTCCGTGGGATCTCCAATCGCTAAGTGAGGTTTCCATTAAGCTGACTCGGTAAGGTTAGGCTTTTAGACCCATTCCCTCGATGCGCAGTTTATACGCTCTCCACTTAAACCTTTAGTAAGCGGATCCGCTAAATTATCCTTTGACGATACAAAGTCAATAGAGATAATTCCATTTGAGAGCAACTGCTTCACGGTATTATGTCTACGACGAATATGTCTAGACTTACCGTTGTATATCACATTTTGTGCCCTAGATATAGCTGCTTGATTGTCGCAGTGTATACATATAGCGGGCACTGGCTTTTGCCATAACGGTATATCTTCTAAGAATTGTCGAAGCCATTCTGCTTCTTCTCCAGCCTTATCTAAGGCTATGAATTCTGATTCCATAGTGGAACGGGCAATACATGTTTGCTTAGAAGATTTCCAAGATACCGCTGCTCCTGCTAGAGTAAATACGTATCCGCTAGTTGATTTTGATTCCTCAGAATCTGCAATCCAATTAGCATCACTGTATCCTTCCAGTACAGGAGGATACTGTCCATATCTCAAGGCATATTCCTTGGTATGTGATACGTAACCCAATACTCGTAGTAGAGCGGTCCAGTGTAGATCACTAGGATTGCTAGTGTATCTACTTAACTTGCTTATAGCGTAAGCAATATCGGGTCTAGTGCAATTCATTAAATACATTAAACTTCCGATAATCTGAGAATACTCCAACTGGCGTATTCCAGTTCCTGTATTCTTATGAAGGTGGATGTGTGGGAGAAAATGATTTGTATTCTCTTTTATCCCATGATCCTTGAATCTTTCTATCATCTTATCCACGTAGTGAGATTGAGATAGACTGATTCCATCTGGTATTCTAGTAATTTTAATTCCTAAAATTACATCAGCAACCCTCAGATCCTTCATATCAAAACAGTTGGATAACATTCTTTTAGTGGATTTAATAATCTCAATATTAGTCCCAAGTATCAACATGTCGTCTACATAAAGACAAACAATGATACATGCATCTCCAAGTTTTCGTGTAAACACACTTATCGCATTCATTGATAGTGAATCCATCTTTGATCATGACACTATCAAATTTCTCATGCCATTATTTTGGAGCCTGTTTTAAACCGTATAAGGATTTTACCAATTTACACACCTTGTGTTCTTGGCCCTTGACTTTAAATCCTTCAGGTTGCTCCATATATATCTCTTCACTTAATTCACCATTTAAGAATGCAGTCTTGACATCCATTTGATGGATATCTAAGTTGTACAATACTGCAATCGCAATCAACATCCGTATGGACGTTATTCTTGTTACTGGTGAATAAGTATCGAAGTAGTCAAGTCCTTCTTTTTGTCGATAACCCTTGGCTACTAATCTAGCCTTGTACTTATCGATAGATCCATCGGGTTTTAATTTTCGTTTGAAAATCCACTTACACCCAATTGGTTTACTTCCAGGAGGCAAGTTTACCAATTCCCAAGTATGATTACTTAGTATGGATTCTATTTCGCTATTTATAGCTTCTTTCCACATTTGTGCTTCTGGGTTTGACATAGCCTCTTTAAATGTTTGAGGCTCGCTCTCAATAGCGTATGCTATGAAATCTGGACCAAAAGATTTTGAGATTCTAGATCTCTGACTTCTTCTTGGTTCAATTTCCGCATTTACATTTCGTTCCTCGGGGCTTTCGTCCCTGAACGCCATCTCGTGTGTTCTTTTCCCAGAAGTCTTATCTGCTTCCCGTTTGTACGGAAAGATGTCTTCAAAAAATACAGCATCTCGAGATTCGATAATCATGTTTACATGAATATCAGGTATTTCTGATTTATGAACCAGAAATCTGTAGGCACTGCTATTCAAGGCATAGCCTATGAATATGCAGTCCATAGTTTTTGCTCCCAACTTAGTCTTTTTGGGTAATGGTGCCAGCACCTTTGCAAGGCACCCCCACATTTTGAGGTAATGGTAAGAAGGTGTCCTTCCATGCCATAACTCGAATGGTATTAGACCAAGTTTCTTGTGGGGTACTCTATTTAGAATATGATTTGCAGTTAATAGAGCTTCCCCCACAAATTCTGCGGAGCTCCAGAACTTACGAGCATGGAATTAACCATCTCCTTCAAAGTTCTGTTCTTCCGTTCAGCAATTCTATTCTGCTGAGGAGTGTATGGTGCTGTAGTTTGATGTATTATATCAAAACTAGCACATAACTCACTAAAATCATTTGATTCATATTCTCCGCCTCTATCGGATTTTAGAATCTTGATTTTCTTGTTGAGTTGATTCTCAACTTCGGCCTTATATGTTATAAACATATTTATTGCCTCATCTTTACTGTTTAAAAGATACACATAACAGTATCTTGTACAGTCATCAATAAAAGTAATGAATACTTTTTACCGCCTCTAGTTGGCATAAACTTCAAGTCACATAGATCGCTATGAATTAACCCTAAAGGTTCTGTATTTCGATCTATTGAGTGAAATGAATTTTTAGCCAACTTGGCCTCAACACAAACCTCACACTTGCGAATTTCTTCCAAGTTGAGTTTAGGAATATATCCCAGATTAGACAAGTTCTTTAAAGACTTGTAATTTACATGCCCTAATCTAGCATGCCACAAATTAGGAGACTCAAGCAAATAAACAGAAGAATTTTCTTTATTTATAAGCTTCGGGTACAAATACACAGACTTTTTGTCTACCACTGCAACATTGTCTTTAAAAAGACAATCAACAAGATTCTTGTTTTGTTTGAGACGGCTGCGACATTCATTCGCCTTATGCCCCTCTTTGTTGCAGATGTAGCAAGTTCTCTTGAAGCGCATGTTCTTGCCTTCTTAGACCTTGCCTTTGTACCCCTGGGAAGTCTTTTTCCGCTTTAAGCCTTTGGAAGTAAACGCTTTCCCCTTTGAGTCTTCGATCACATTAGCTTTTGCTTCGTAGGAGTTCTTGCTGGTCCTTTTCTCGGACTTGCGGTTGTCCTCCTCGATACGAAGCCTCACAATGAGATCTTCCAACTTCAACTCCTTTCGCTTGTGCTTAAGGTAGTTCTTGAAATCTCTCCACGCAGGTGGGAGTTTCTCCACGATAGTAGCCACCTGAAAAGTTTCAGGTAGGATCATACCTTCGGCTTCTATCTCGTGCAAGATAAGTTGGAATTCTTGCACCTGACTGATTACAGTCTTACTGTCCACCATTTTGTACTCCAGAAATCGTCCAACGACGAACTTCTTGGTACCAGCATCCTCAGTCTTGTACTTCTTGTCAAGACTGATCCATAACTTCTTTGCCGTTGTGATAGGACTGTAGACATTGTAAAGAGAGTCATCCAGTCCATTTAAAACATAATTTCGGCAAAGGAAGTCACATTGAGTCCATGCATCAGTTGCAGGCTCTGGTGGATTTTCCTCCAGGAATCTGACCAGATGACGAGTGGTCAAGTAGAAGAGCATCTTCTGTTGCCACCTCTTGAATTCTGTGCCATCAAATTTTCCTGGCTTCTCCGGCTTCGGGTTAGGAAGTGGAGTAGGCATCAATGCTTGTAGCATGTTTGGTGCCTTGCTTGAGCTATCTTGATTAGTCTCAGACATCTTCTGCAAGTTCAAGCAGAACAGAAGTAAGAAACGTTAATTGTCTTAAGATTGTTGGGTATCCTGCTTAACAAGAATCAATCTGACAACTAATCAAGATCACTGAGATATCAACAATCTAATTGGCCAGGTCGGCAAATATCAGGTGGGAGGTTTTCCATTCAATAGAACGTTCCTTAATTTAAGAACCACCTTTCAATTTCCTTCCTTGGTTTAAGCACCAATTAGACCGAATCCAAGTCAGTCTCGATATACTGTAAAGTATATCCCCTGTATAAAGGACTTAATCCACTTATACAGTATCACTTAGACTGAATCTAAGTCAATCTCGATATACTATAAAGTATATCCCCTGTATAAAGGACTTAATCCACTTATACAGTATTTAGAGTGAGGTACGCTTATAGCGAATCTCCTTAAGACAATTACGTCCCCCGCACCGGTGCTAACGGGATAATGGACGCTGGTCTCCCAAGATACAACACTCTTTCACGGTATTTGAATAGCACTACCAAATCACCGTACGGTCGAACCGTAGTCAACCAGTACCTTCACAGGATCGTTGATTGAAGCAGCGGTACAAGGACAAATTTCAAACGAATATTTGCCTTTACTCTTCTGGAGGGAGCACCACTGTTGAGGACGATGGAAGGTAGAAGAATATCTTTCTTCAGAAGTACCAGATTCAGATAACAATTCTTATAAAAGAATATGTTGAATTTTCTGATTCCTCTTTCAGAACAATTTTGCAGAATCTCCGTTGGAAGTCGCTTCGGAAACCGAGTTACGGATTTCCCACTTCCCGCTGGAATTCGCTTCAGAACTCCACTGCCAGTTCAGAACTTTCTTCAAAATTCTGAGAGAGAGAGAATGTTTGTAGTTGTCTTGGTGTGTATTCTGTGTGTTTTCAATTGAGAGATTGGAGTGCTTTATATAGCACTCCAAGAGGGGCCAACAGGACTGAAAGATTGCAACCTTTCGTCCCAACCATTGTAACCTTTGGGCGTCCAACTGGTTCGCAACCTTTGGCAGTCCAACTGGTTTGCACCCGTTGGCAGTCCAACTGGTTCGCGACTGTTGGCAGTCCAACTGGTTTGCACCCGTTGGTAGTCCATTGGTTCGCGACTGTTGGTGGTCCAACAGGTTCGCAACCTGACAGCGGAGCGGATCCGGTCCGGTTCGGCCCATACTACGAGACCTGATTCAAAAAGAACCAGGCCAGGTAGGGAACCCGAACCCGAACCCATGCCCGAGCCCGGCCCGGAACCGGCCGGCCGGCCGCCGCCAGCGGCGGCGGCGCTGCGTGCGCATGCATGTCTGCATGTGCGGGCATAGTTCCCTCCTTTTCGCGCGCGAAAAATCCAAGTACCCAAGGGCACGCCCTTTGTTCTCAATTTTCTCTATATACACCACAAACTTCCATCCCACGGCCAATGTGGGACTAAATGCTTTAAGCTACCTTTAGTCCCGTTTTGGCTTTGAATTAGGCAATCTTTGGACTTGAATATCTCATTCATTCGAAGTCGAATTGAACATGTGAATATACCACGTTCATCCCCAATGGAAGGAGAACACACTCCAACCATCATCCAGTTGATTCGACCAACGGATCTCGCCATAATTCAACTCGAAGATTCACCTTTATATTCTTCAATTCCAACACAAGCTACATACTATTTAAGCTCAACTCTCCTTCAAGAAGTATATAAACTGCTAAACATGCTTTACCTTCAGGAGTCCTTTTGTTAACTCTAAATCTAAAACCATTATGTTCCCAGATTCTCATAGTGAGTTGGTTAAACACTTGTGATTAGTTAAACAGATCATATAAAACGAAGCAATTAATTAATTAGTCACCGGCTTATGCATTAACCGTCTGCGAAAGTTGGATTAAAGTTGCAGTAAAAGTTAAGGGTCAGCTTATTCGTTTTCGTTTTATTTTCAAGATCATTTTTTCAAACATGTGTTGTTTTAATATTATATTAAGGCCTCTGATATTACAGTAAAACTCTAATAGTTTATCAGATCAGGGAGGCAAACGTGAGTCAGTGACCGAAGCTTCCTCAATTCGTTACGAGGACACATTCTCCTCCCATTGCCTTTTGTTAGTGGAAATTCAGTTGGCTAATCACCTCCTTCAACGTGTTTCGTGACCTAACCCTTCCATAATCCAAGTGCTGGCGAGGGTCCTATCACAATACTACCACAATAGAGCCCACTTTGGCCTCCACATTCCAAATTTAGTAACCTATGGATATTTAAAAAGTGAAGATAACATGCGTAGGCTTGTGACTTGGCACCTAAAGCTTAGTTTAATGGTGCCTTTTGGGGGAATGCAGCATCAAAATGAATGCGACTGAGACCTTGTGTGTGTGGGGGGTGGGGGGGGGGGGGGGTGGCGGTTGGGGTGGGGCGGCAAAATAACATGCATGGCTCCAATTATTTATCAGAGGGAGAGGACCAACTAGCTCGGTGGTGCGGACGGGGATTGGATTTCTTTGGGGTGGGTGCTCTCGTTGGACACGTCACTGTTAAGTCAGTTTTGCCGCGTACGGTGAATTCCAGCACATGGAAAATTGTTTCCATCTGTCATTGTTCTGTTGTTCTTGTAATTGATATTTTGGATATTTACTAATTGGAAAGAGTTGCGTGTCCTTTACAGGCGTAGTGATCAAAATCTGCTTCCATTTAAAATGATAACATGTGTCTCTCATTTTTTATCAGAGCGATACTCAGAACTTCATGTTATACTCAACCTCCTTCAGAAAATCTAACTACATGATGTAGTTATTAACAGGATAATTATGAACTAGATAATTACTAACCATTAAAATTAATCTCCAAAAGTAACAAATAATTACCAGAATATTTTTAGGAGTTATAGAGAAGTTACATGATTGGATAGCAAACTCAGAAGAATGTCTTGTGTCAGATATGCACTGTCCCACTCCACGGCCAATGTGGAAGTCTAATATGTACATCGAAAACAGAGAACAGAGAAAGAGAATGACGTCGCCAAAAACTTGTTGAGGAGATTTCGCTCTGAGACCTTCTCTGCTTCGAGGCTCCCTCCGATTCGAAGATTTCAGCTCTGAACCAAACAGCTCCACCAACAGATCACTCGGGAGCTCTGTCGACATTTACGCGGTCTTATTTTCCTCCACGTTCATAACGTGCAACACCACTCAGTGCGGACAGAGATGGACAGCGGCGTATATCCCTGCATGTAATCCCAACAAATCAGCACAGGTGATCATGGCCATTACAACGTGTAAATCGTACGGTTACGAGAATCTCGCCTGTACCCGTCTGCCCCTATGCCAACTGCTCAATCAAGAATAAATAAGTCTCCTCCTCCAACAAAGATGGGGATCTTGATTATGATATCAATCTATATACAACCTCTAAATTTCAGTTATTTCTATAACTAAAGAATTATAGTGAAGTTCCTACTCCTCCCGGTAGTTTTTACAGATTAAGAGTTTTCACGTAAATCCTCTGTGTTTCTCTTTTCTGTGTTATATTTTATCTACGTACACTACTCTAATTCATTTTTCACTTGCGGAGAGAATTGACCATCCAATCACTTGTGACAGAAAATCACCACCACACTGAGCTATGAGTGTGAGACGTATCATTCTCTTTCTCAATTTCCTTTTCAGACAACTCCTATCAACCGGGCAAAATTTCGAAAAACCATTTTTGAAGTACTTGGCAAAAGTATTTCTGGTGTTTGTCAATCGTAATATTTCAGAGTTTTCAAAGTACTTCTGAGATTTAATTATTATGCATTAGAAGTTTCTGTTGGATGTGTTTTGATTTTGGAAGAAAAACTTGAGTTTCCCTCTATTTTTGCCTTAGAGTTTAGTCTCACATTGGATAGGTCATGGGAGATTGGGTAGTATACAAACCAACTTTTCTCATGCCTATTGTTATGAGTGTTGGGCCATAGGCCACATCCCCCACGCGCGCGCGCGCGTCGAACCGATTCGGGCCAGGTGCGGGTGGCGCGCGCCCACGACCTGCGGATATGAATACAGTTCGATTCAAGGGCTTGTTGGAACTGTTGTTACATTTTGTTGGTTTTTTATTTTTATTTTTATTTTTATTTAAAATTCTATTGAGATTTTCGGGTAGAGTTGCACCCGTTCAAGAGAATCGGATCTGCACGTTGCAACCACTCGCGCATGATCACAGATTCTTTCGGGCTGTTACAAACTGAAAGATTTGCAGAGGGTTATAAATACCCTATCTCTGCACGTATCTTTTACATGAAACAAAAATTGTATCTACTCTCTTTCTCCCACAAATTTCTTACATAAAAAGTTGTGTTCTTGCTATCGGAATTTGGTGCTTTCTCAACGTTATTTTTCACTTACCGGCAACAAACCTTCGTCTGAGCAGAGACTTGACTCATCGTCCAGAGTGGGTGTGTTGGTGTACTATCGGGGGAGTTTTTACCGCTAGGAGAGGAGCCACTTTCAGGGTTCGGATGAGAGACCGACCATGTTTATTTTAGGGCAGTGCGTCTGCACGACTACGTCATCCCAGGCTAGTTTTTTTGTTTTATTTTGATTCTGTATTTCAGTTGCATGCTTAGGACGAGTAGTTAATTAAATTTAAAGATTTATATTTGTTGCATGTTTTAATCTAGTTAAATTCACTGCAGTTTCTTGATACAATACTTTTCTAAAATTATTAGAAAATTAGTGTCAAAGTGATGGATAATTTTGTGTTCTCTTTTGCTGATTATTAGTGTCCTTTCAGGCCTTTTGGCATCGAAGACAACCCTGAAGAAAGAAACAAAGGAAGAGCTTAGAAGGAAAACACTTCGAGCTCTTCTAATTACTTCAGTAGTTTAGTATAAACAAATAGTGTCGCGTCAATACTCCACAATTAGTGATATTATGCGTCACAAGAGTTCAAAGCCCAGGAAACTGGATTAATCTGTTGATTTTCATCAGTAGAGAGAACCCAAATCTGACTCACATAAACACCTTAGTGAGTAAACTAATATTTTTAGTGCAACAAATATTCTTCTTTTTATAACATAAAATAGTTTGATTTGTCAAAAGTTTACAGGGCGAGCCTTTATTTTTCCTTTTATCCATTTTCTTACCCCTAACACAACTGAAAATATCATGTTCTGCACAAGCTACCAACATCCACCAAACAACTTGGTGGAGTCTCCCTCTTCACAATCCACCCATACATCCTAAGTGTCAATGTACTGCCTACCCCACAACAACCAAAAAAAGAAAAGAAAAAAAATAATGAAAAATGAAAGAAGCATCTAAACTTCGTCTTTCAGCTCGTTCTGCTCTTGATCTTCATTCTTCTAGTGATCTCTCGTTCCAGCTCTTCTGTACCTCCCACCTCCTCCAATTCCTGAACACCACAAAATCAAATCAAATCAAATTAAAAAAAAAAAAAAAGGGAACAATGAGAAATTTTTAACGCGGGTTCCCCTGGCTCATTCTTTTGTCATTACGTTGTTTCTAAAAGAAAAGAGAGAAAACGACAGCCCATTAATCACCCACCTTCGGGCCCATGAACAGCCCATATGGCACTCCGTTGAACTTCTCCGAGTGGTGGATCTGCAGCGACCACGACAGAAAATAATAATAAATTTTAATTTAAGAGGTTGAAATATACTGTAGTTTTTTTTTTAAAATAAAAAAAAGTGCGCACCTGATGAGCAGCAGCGACTCTGCGGAAGTAGGGGACGTTGGCGATGGGGCCCACCGGGAACCGGCGGTGCACGAGGCCGTCGTGGACGAACATGTACGCGATGCCGAATAGCGTAATCCCAAGGCCCTGTCAGATGGCGACACGTGTACTTCAAATCCTGATTTTATTTTCTAATTATTGGAAACGAAAGGAGAAATTGGGAGCAAGTTTAGTGACTTACGGCGCCAAAGCAGAGGCCAGGGACGAGACCGCGGTTGAAGAAGCCGAAGGAGAGGAGGGAGATCGCCGGAACGGCGTTAACGATGGCGAAGACGTCGTTAAGTTCGAACGGGCCGTCTCTGGGCCGGTGGTGGGACTCGTGCATGTGCCAGAGAGATGCGTGCCACAGAGCCCTGTGCGCCCATCTCGCCCAAAACTCCATCCCAACCTGCCCCCAAATATTAAATTAAAATTATTAAAAAAACACTTCAATTTATAAAATAATAATTGAGAAGTAACGAAGTCCTACGGCAGCGCCCACTGACAGCGCGAACGTCCCGAACATTTCCGTTACGGGAACATCTCCACCCTGTGCCAAGAATATCAAAATAGAGAAATTGATTCGATTCTTGAAGACTTTTTTGGAATAGATACTAAATTTAGGAATTGGAGGAAAAGGGGAAAAAAGAAATTACCTCCATTTGCCAAGCGAATCGGTAGTATACGGCGGCAACGGCCATGGACGTGATGCCCATGCTCGACATCACCGCCGCGATCAGGTACGTCGTGCGCTCCGACTGCTTCCTCTCCATTCTCTCCGTCGCGCGCGCTTCTGAGATCCGCACCTGCTCCCGTTTCTTCTCCTCATCTGCTTCGCTGTCGATCTCGTCGCCGCCGCGAGGCTTACCGCCGCCCTGGTCGACGACGAAGAAGACCGCCGCGGTGCTCCTCTTGCGGCGGCTCCTCAGCAGCGATGCCCCGAGGCGGCGAGGGGCGAGGGGAGAGAAGAGGATGACGCGGCCGGAGAGGCGGCGGCGGTCGGACAGTTGGTGGTGAGACCCGCCGCCGACGGAGGCGGAGATTCTAATGGTCGTCGGAGCGGCAGAGATTCCGACCGCCATGGATCGTTAAATGCCTTCAGAATTGAGGGAGAATCTTTGAAGAAATCGCGCTGCTCTTTTTGAGAGCGAGAAAGTGAGGGAACCTCCTCGAGAACGGTCGGGGTCTTTGGTCGAGAGAGGAGCGGGGGCCGCGGTGTGGAAAGCGTGAAGGGAACTGCCTCCCTTTTAAATTGGTTCGAGTTCTGTGAATGATCCTGGACTTGACGATATTTACATTCCGTGCCACACAGATTACTGTGTGCCGTCATTGGCGCTATTAATTAGCCCCACGCCGGAAAACGGCGGGGAACACGGAGGAAAGTAGAACAATAGCTCTATTGTAGTGTCCAAGTTCAATGTTGCTGCAAAAATTATTAATGTTGATGCAACAATTTAAAAAAAAAAAAATTTACTTGTTTCGGGTACATGCAGTGCACACAAAGCAATTAATAGATATAAAAAGAAAATATAATCGTCACATTCATCCTTGTTAATGAGTTTGGCGTCATACATTGACAAATATGCACTGTGAAACTTTCGGAGGTTTCGGTATACGCTGAACATATCCTGATTTTATGTTGCATGTAGAACATTGTATACTTGTTGCGAAGAGAAGACCACGGCAATTTAGTTAATGAGGATAGAATCTGATTGTCTTTAGCCTGCGGGAAATGTGGAAGGTGCAAGAAATGGAAACGAAAACATACAAATTTCAAACCAATTTACTTCTATTTAAAAACTACATTGATATGAATAAGAATACGTGTGACAGAGTATTAACTAAAGGAATAACAAGTTACATCCCCATAGGCTCACCTTAATGATTGGCATTAAGTTTTTTTTTTTTTTTCACGTTAATTATGAATGAAATTACTAGGTATATTTGAAAATATTATTCAGCTTTCTATTTTCGCCCCCTTCTAAAAATAAATAATACCTGTTAAGAAATAGCAGTTATCTATAATTAGTATAAATATTTTTCCAAGTAAACCTCAATCAAATGTAGAAGTTCTCTAAAGTTAGTATAATTATCTTTCCAATAATTCTCAATTGAACATATGAATTCTTTTTTAGAACAAGGTGGAGGTTACTCTCAAGCCTACACATACCCATCACAAATGTTTACCTGAAGAGATTTGAATTGGTATCCTCTGAGGAGCAAATCCAGGTCATGACCGGTGGGCAACTTCGAAGAATTGAATATATAAGTTAAAGTTAGGAATATTATCTTTTCAACAATTTTCATTTGAATATATAAGTTATTCAAATATAGTAAGAGATAGGAATTTAAGATATTATAAATATTCAAATTTCTAATATTTATTGTGATAAGATCTATCATGTCACAATTAATTTCCAAAAAAGACAAAAAAACGCTCACACGATCCCAAAATGTTCCTGAAAAAACAACAAAGCAGAAGAAGAAGAAGAAGAAGAAGGAAGAAGAAGAAGAAGAAGAAGATCAAAGGTGAAACAAATTTTCTTTTTTCTTTATAAAGTGTACTGATCTACAACTTTAACTTTGGGGCTGTTTGGACTCAAGGAAGTGGGCGGAAGTGAGGAAGTAGGCGGAAGATTTTTTTTCTTTTTGAAAAATGAGAATTTGTATCAAAGGGGAGTATTTATTATATTGTATGTATTGGAGGAAGGGACCGGGTTGAACCTGAGGTGTCGAAGGGGAGTATTTATTATTGTATGTATTGGAAGAAGGGACCTGGTTGAACCGGAAGTGTCGAAGGGGAGTATTGCTATTTTCTTTATTGAAGCATGCTTGACATGTCATTTATTGCATACTTTTGATGTCTTAATTTTTACTTGATAAATTAAAAGTATGCAAGAATATATGTTTGTAACATCCGGAATATGAATGTGATTATCAATGACATCCTAACAGGGATGTGACTGCTCGTGACATCTGGTATATAGATTGTTTGTGGCATCTGATATATGGATGTGATTGTAATATTTTTCACTATATATGAACATACAGTTATATTTGGATGCTATTGTGAGAGGTATGTGATGTCCGTGTGTCTTACATCTCATATCTATATTGAAAGAACAATAATGAATTGTAAACAAATCTAAGTGAGTAAAATTATATACTCTGGTAGATGTGCTAGTAAACGTAAGTTATACGTAAAACACGAATGTGTTGTGAACTAAATAAGTAGCATACTAGTGTGTGATATAATATTATATCATTAAGTTTATAAGTGCTGTATATATGTGTATGTGTGTGTATCTATGTGTGTGTGTGTGTGTGTTAAAGTGTACGTGACTAATAAATTCCTAGGTGAGTAAAAGAGATAGACAATTTGGCTTGGTGTTGTTTAACATAAGATATTATATGTGGATATTAGGACAATTTTGTACAAAAGAATACAAAAAACAAGTATCATATAATAGAAATAATGAGTGATCCATCAAGCTGCATTATCGACCATTAGTAGGAAGATAATTGAAACTAATTCTTGAAATTGTTTAACTACATCATACTTGAAGTAGAATGGTATTATAATGCAAACTCCGATATGACTGATTTTACTCATAAGCTGTTGAGCTCACTCCACCACAGATTTGTGTTTTCATGTCATGGCAAGGTGAAGACCCAACTTAGAGCTGCAAGGATGTTCTCCTGAGATGATACATGTATTAGAATAATATTACAATGTGATTTTTTGTAAACTCTGATTTTATTGATAATTAAGGGTTAGTACTGATGGTAGTGGATAGTGGTAAGCTTGATAAATGGAGATAAATATGCATGATTGTAGTTTAGATATTGAGTAGAAATTAATAATTGGTTTTATATTAGAATATTATATCAGAAGAAGTACTCTTTTGCATATGTTATTTGACTTGACCTTGGGATGAAATTATATGATGGAATATGGAATTTATAAGTAGGCGAGGTCCAGCCGAAACAATGTTATGTGTTGTGTGGGATGTTGTATATTGATAAGTAGGCTAATGTTATTTGAAAATGAGTTATGGGACAAACTCCATATTTCAAAGGAGATACTGCCGAACATTTTTTGAGATTATCTGAATTCATAAGTGTAAAGGTTATTGATTATGGTAATCGAGTTAATTTAACTGGGACCGTTACAACCTGAGTGGATCACTGCGGGAGTAGACCACTATCTTATCCTGAAAGTGTCTGATGTGTTGAATCGGGCACTACCAGCGTAGTAGTCGAAAGTCTGGATTATGAACTTCCAGGATCTTTTCGGAGAGATGCGAGTTGGAGATTCTGGCGGTGGCTAGTTTCGATTAGCTCTGGAACTACAGTTTATCCTCCTCGATTTGTCTTTGGATCAACTCATCGAGGGCTCTAGTGTTGGGAGATTCTTTGATTTTCCTCCAAGATTCACGGCGATCAGCTTTCTTGGAGACAAGGCATGTCGACCTCATTGTTGGGGTAGTCTTCATGCAGGAAAACTGTCAGTCTGAGCTGCCTCAAATTTGTGATAGGCCAATCGGTTCGAGTCTTCTCGATTCCATGTTCGCCTTCCGGTTGCATCTGTGCCTGATCATTCTAAAGGGTGACGATCTGTTCCTGGAGTTGGTCGTTGTGACGCTTCAGTACTTCCTGCTCACGCTCTGATCGGGTTTGTTGCTCCTCCATTTGCTTCTTCATGTCGACAAGCATTTGAAGGATCCGGCCCTCGTACAATGGCGTTGGTTAAATGTTGGCAGCTTCCCCCTTTGATGAGGAGGAGCCTGTGTCTTCGGCGGTGTGCTGTCGTTAGGCAGCAGGTGGAGAGACTGTGCCCCTGCGACGCTTTTTGACATGGCGCCATTGAAAGTGACAACCTGCTTTTTGGGGCCATAGGTACTATGGAAGAGGCTTTTTGAGAAAGGTTTGAGTTAGATGGGAGAGAGATCTTTAGCGTGTACTCAACTCTCAATGAAAGCACCATTTTGTGGTGGATAAAAATTGACTCACCGTGGATCGACCCCACAAGTGAAGTTTGGGCGCTCTCCAGAGATGTTGCCTATCAGAGCACACGAAAAAGAGTTACTTTCTAGGTTAGGAGCATCGGTGTGGTGTCAGCCTAAGATCCTCAAGCGTGAAAATTAGTAGGTGGAATGGTAGGGAGGACGGCAGAGGAAAACTGCCGGTGAGGTGGAAGGAATTGTAATACCCTGTTCCCAGAATACGTACTTAGTTGCGTATTCAGTTTTCGATCGTATTTTTCGATTTACTTCCTGTATTTGACCGATTTCAATTTCAAATATCATTTTCCAATATATTAGATTTTCTATGATTTTCTGGATTTTTCCTAAATTAAAATAAATTTCTTCAAAACCGGTGTCGACCAGTGTCGCTGATCGATTCCTGGAATTTTAATTCTCAAACGGTTAAGAATTTCTAGAAGAGTCTTTAGACTTTATTTCTTAGAATCATATCCCCTACTTAAATACTTTTTCTGAGAATTTTATAAATTTATGAAAACTCCAACGGAGTCGGTAGATAACTGATTCCGGGATTTTTAGTTTTAAAACTATAAACTATTTCTTAAAAAGGATTTCACTATTAGTCTTCATATATTATTATTGATTTTTGGTAAAATTTACGAGTCGTTCCGAGATACTTGAAATCCGGACGATTTCGGTATTTTCTGAAATGTTTTCCGCATACTTGATTTAAACCTAGGAATCCATGTTTTCAATATTTTCAATTTCCAAGTTAGAGTAAATATCTTCCTTTATGAATTTCTTTCCATTTTTCCTTTCCTTTATTCCTCTTTCTCCACAACCACAAATTTTTCCCATTTTTCCAAAAATACAAATCTCTTCCAAAATTCCAACTCCACATAATCTCACCAACCCCCATTTAATGCACCTCTCTCTCTCTCTCTCCCATGGCCGGCCAAGTGGCCAAGGAGAGGGACACCCATCCCCTCTCCCATTTTGCAATAAACCCCCTCACATTTGCACTATTTACATCTCCTTTACAAAAATCAAATCCTATATAAACTTCCTTTACAATTCTTTTCTCTTTTTTCTTCACTTCACCAAGAGATTAGCCCTCACCTCTTCCTTCTCCATCTCAAACTCAACCCTAACTCCAAGAACACCACAAGATCTTCACCTCTAGCTCAAGCAACTGATTTGGAGCTTGGATCGTAGCTCTTTTCGTCGCCAAGGATCACATAGGTGCCATTTGACGACCACACTCTTCCCGGACTCGTAAAGCTTCAATCGAACCTTTCCTAGTGAGTATATTTACTCACCAAGACTTGTAAACTCCTTTGTATACTTGTGTTGACAATTCATGTTCACTTGAGCCATAAAAATCACATTTTTAGACCCTCAAACAAAACCCTAGAAATCTGTTCTGTTTGCTGTTTTCCCACGATTAGTCGACTAGACCTAGGGACTAGTCGACTAATCCACTTTAGTTGAAACTTAACCTTTTCTGATTTCACAGTTTTAGTCGACTAGACCAGATTTCCAGTCGACTAGAGACCCCTAGTCGACTACCCATTTCTCCCCAGTCGACTCCTGTTTTCCTGAAATAAAACATCAACTCTCTGTATCTCAGACTTAGTCGACTTAGGTATCCATTAGTCGACTAGTAGTTCCCTGTTAGTCGACTACCCTTACAACCCTAGTCGACTAACTTTCCCTGAAACAGAACCCAACTCTCTGTTTCCCAGTTTTAGTCGACTCATCCAGACTAGTAGTCGACTTAAG
Source organism: Agave tequilana (assembly GCA_038442645.1). Taxonomy (NCBI): domain Eukaryota; kingdom Viridiplantae; phylum Streptophyta; class Magnoliopsida; order Asparagales; family Asparagaceae; genus Agave; species Agave tequilana. The sequence goes on from JAVJIF010003822.1 coordinate 47,048, forward strand.
ACCCCTAATAGTCGACTAACCCTTCCACCTAGTCGACTAATTCTGACTGTTTGACTTAGTTGATTCTGTTCTGAATTTGGATCTTATTGTTGATACATGTATGGCATATTACTTTTGTTCATGCTTCATAACTGGTACTACATGACATGTTACTTGATAGACATTATCTCATATTACTTCATGACTTGTCATTGCATATCATCGCTCCATAACTTGTTAAAATGTGAATATCACCACTTATCATGCCATCCCTTGAACCAAGCATGATACACTTGACTTTTGCATAAAATGGACCAACTTACACCTGGGTCGGGGGAAAACATGCGGATATCGATATGTGTTCGTGTTTACAGTGGCTTTTAGGAATGTTGTGCAACTCATGTTCCGGTCTGACCTGTGGGCCTCCAGGGGACCGAGGGGAGTGCTTGCTCCCTCTATTACTGGTACCATCATGTTAAGGGCATACATAAGTCCCTCCTGTTTAGCCTAGCGGCTGGCTTCCGTCACCAAGCAACGGAACAATCCTGGACCGTTATCCCGGGCATGTACGGGGTCCACTGTAAACATAGTTCGTCGATACAACCGCTGATTTCCAATAACAACCTTGCTTTACTAGGATATGGATCTATGTGCTCTGGGACGCTGGGTCACATAGCTAGATATCACAGTAAGACAAGTAATAATAATAAGACGTCAACTGTAGATTTAATGTATTAGGACTTTATCTCTTCATGCTTTTCATACTTGTTAGCTGATATTCCTTATATTGTTTCATACTACTTATTCATGTCTCTTAGCCACTTGGCTGTAGTCCGTTTATTGTCTATATGTCTTGACTCCCTTGGATTTGCATATTCAGATTCCGAAGCTTGGACAGAAGTGGAGCCAACTGCTGAGGATCGAGCCTATCTTAGTGGGCAAGCTGACTAGTTCTTGTCCCTTCGTGCCAGACTCCTCATTTTTGACTCACGGGATCTTCTTTCTACTCGTGAGCTTTTTGTATACATATTTGTATCTTGTTCTTTTGGACTTGGTTGTGATAAATGACACTTGTAAAGTGTAATAGTTATCATATCCTGTATAACTTTGTATATGTACTTTCTTGTTGGCATATGTATGATTACCACGCTTTGTTGAGTACTCTGATCTTTATTGTACTTTTATGCTTAGCGTATATACTTGGGGGCATCTTTTGACCTACGTATATACGTCGCAGTGACGTCCCCGTATCCGTGGAATCGGGGCGTTACAGGTTGGTATCAGAGCCTAGGCTCTCACACCTTAAGTACAATCGAGCGGCAAATTTAATAATTTGCTGATGCCAACTATAATATACAAAGTTATTAAGTCCTCCTTGATTCCTTCTTGATTCCTTCCCTTGTATCCTAAACTCCTTCCATTTGTTTCCAAATTCCAGTTATCTTTCCCCAACTCGGTATGGAGCGAAGGACGGGCCGTAACCACTCGGGGCAAGCTTCGAATGGACCCACGGGAGAGAATGTGGATATTTTGAGGGTCATTCAGACCATGATGGAAAACCAGCAGCAGCAGACTGAACTCCTCAGGCAAGAATTGGCAGCACCGAAGGAACAGAGGCCGGGAAATGTATCGGACTTCAGACGGCTGCAACCAGCTATCTTCACGGGAGGCGAGAAACCATTGGATGCTGAACAATGGTTGACGGATACCACAGATCTGCTGAATGCAGCCAGGGTACCAAAGGAGAACCAAGTTGAGGTCGCCAAGATTCAGTTGAAAGATGTTGCTAGAACTTGGTGGCTTGCTGAAGAGGCCAGACTGGAGAAGCCTGTCACCTGGGACACGTTCTCCAAGAGTTTCTACAACAGATTCTTCCCAGCTACTGCTCAGAAGGACATGGAAGAGCAGTTTATCAGGCTCCAGCAAGGGAGCAAGTCCGTGGACGAGTATGCTGCAGAGTTTCTTAGATTGAGCCGCTTTGCTCCGTACATGGTGACGGATGAGGAGAAGCGGGCAAGCAGGTTCCAGCAGGGTCTGCAGATGGACATACAAGTTTTCCTGATGCCCCAGCAGTTGAAGACTTATTCGGAGGTTCTCACCATAGCTCGAGAAGTTGAGCGTGGGCTTGAGAAGAAGAAAGTTGACCAGATGGGGAACCAGGCCATGAAGAGGCCATTTGTACCAATGGGAAGAGGAGGCCCATATAGAGCAGCGAAAGTTCAGAGGCAACCTTTCAGGCCAACTCCTTACCAGACGGCCCAACCAGTTTCTTTCTGCAGTTATTGTCAGAAGCCAGGGCATATCCGACAGAATTGCCGGAGGGCAAATGGGTTGTGTTTGGTGTGTGGATCACGGGATCATTCTATAGAGACCTGTCCACACAGGAGATTGGGGGTAGCCAACCAGACTTTGCCAGCACTTCCAGGACCCAATGGACAGAGAGTGCTACCAGGGCCACTTGGGCAGAGGAATCAGGGACCAGTGATGAGGAGAGCTCTTCCCCTTCCGCCACAGCATGTTGTTCGCCCAGTCCAGAGAGGAGCCAGGACTGTAGCAGGGCGTGGTAGAGGTCAGGCTTACACTCTTACAGCAGAAGAGGCTGAGGCTTCAGAGGAAGTGATAACAGGTAACATCAGAGTTTATTCAAAACCTGTTCTCGCTCTCTTCGATTCAGGAGCATCCCACTGTTATATCTCAGACCATTTTGTGGCTTTGCATTCTATACCTGTTAAATCTTTAGACCACAAATGGGAGATTAGTACAGGGAATGGGGTAGTCATATCTTCTAGGGTTTGTACTGATTGTCCAGTAGAACTTTGTGATAAGACCTTGGCCATAGATATGCTCGTACTAGACACCAAAGGGTACGACGTGATCTTAGGCATGACCTGGCTCAGTCAGTACTATGCAGTGATTGATTGTAGGGAGAGGAAGATTAATTTCAGGATCCCTCTTCAACCGGAGTTCCAATTTAGTGGAGAGGTGAAGTCTACCAAGGGAAAGACACGGATGGCTACTTCGGAGGTTCAGAAGCAGAAGGTACCGGTGTGGGATGAATTCCCAGAGGTGTTTGCTGAGATTTCAGGACTGCCACCGGAAAGGATGATTGAGTTCTCCATTGACACAGTTCCAGGAGCAGCTCCTATATCCAAGGCTCCGTACAGGATGGCACCGACGGAGTTAGAGATTCTGAAGAAGCAACTGCAGGAATACTCAGACAAGGGATTGATTCGGCCAAGTACTTCACCATGGGGAGCTCCAGTACTGTTGGCCAATAAGAAGGATGGTGGTAAGAGACTTTGTATTGACTATAGGGAGTCGAACAAAGTTACCATCAAGAACAAGTATCCTTTACCCAGGATTGATGATCTGTTTGATCAGCTTCATGGAGCCCGTGTATTCTCTAAATTGGATTTACAGTCGGGTTACCATCAGCTGAGGGTGAAGAAGGAGGATATCCCGAAGACGGCATTCAGGACCCGTTATGGCCACTATGAGTTTCTAGTTATGCCTTTCGGAGTCACCAATGCCCCTTCAGTTTTCATGGATTTGATGAACCGAGTGTTCTCGCCCTATCTGGATCAGTTTGTTGTTGTTTTCATAGATGACATCCTGATTTATTCAAAGAACAACAGGGAGCATGCAGAACACTTGAGGATTGTATTGCAGACTCTCCAGCAGGAGCAGCTTCATGCTAAGAGGAACAAGTGTGATTTCTGGTTGGACAGTATAGCTTTCCTTGGGCACATTGTTTCAGCAGAAGGAATCTCAGTGGATCCCAGCAAAGTCCAGGCAGTGAGGGATTGGCAGATTCCGAGGACGGTGACTGAGATTAAGAGTTTTCTTGGACTAGCCGGATATTACAGACGCTTTGTCCAGGATTTCTCTAGGATTGCAGCTCCATTGACCAGGCTCACCAGGAATGGGGAAAGGTACATATGGACTGAGGAGTGTACTGCAGCATTTGAGCAATTGAAGCAGAGGCTCATTTCAGCTCCAATCTTGAGGACTCCCTCAGGTAGAGGAGGGATGGTCATCTACAGTGATGCATCAGGTAAAGGCCTGGGGTGTGTGCTTATGCAACATGGTCATGTTATAGCATATGCATCAAGGCAACTGAAGACTCATGAGCGGAATTACCCAACTCATGACTTGGAGCTAGCAGCTATTATCTTTGCCTTGAAGATTTGGAGGCATTATCTTCTGGGAGATAAAGTGTTGATATACACTGATCACAAGAGCCTCAAGTATATTTTCTCGCAGAAAGAGTTGAATATGAGGCAGAGGAGGTGGCTTGAACTGATGGCGGACTATGATATTGACTTGCAATATCATCCAGGCAAGGTCAATACAGTTCCGGATGTACTGAGCAGGATGCCAGAGAATAGAGTGCTTGTCCAGCTCACTCAGCAGAAGGAGTTGATTCGAGACTTCATCAGTTTGGACTTGATGTTAGTTCGAAGGACTGAGAAGGCAGGACAGTCATGACTTTGCAGATTCAGTCAGCATTGATTGATGAGATCAGGGAAGCTCAGAAGGAAGATCCCAGGTTACAGACATTCCGAGCTCAGGTAGAGGCTGGATTGAGGACTGATATCTGTATTCATCCAGATGGTGCCTTATATTTCGGTAGCAGGATTTGTGTTCCCCAAGGGGAAGTTAGACAGAAGATTTTGGCAGAAGCACACAGTTCAGCATATTCTATCCACCCAGGGGGAAACAAGATGTATCAGGACTTGAAGAAGCAGTTTTGGTGGAATGCTATGAAGAGGGAGATAGCTCAGTTTGTAGCCAAGTGCCTGGTGTGCCAGCAGATAAAGATAGAGCATCAGAGGTCAGCTGGACTTCTACATCCTTTGCCGATACCCGAATGGAAGTGGGAGCACATCACTATAGATTTTGTCACGGCATTACCTCGTAGTCCCAAGGGTAACAATGCTGTGTGGGTCATCATTGATCGCCTCACCAAGTCAGCTCACTTCATACCATTCAGGGTGGGACAGTCAACGGAGGTCTTGGCAGACAAGTACATGAAGGAGATAGTTCGTCTGCATGGAGTTCCAGTCAGTATTGTTTCAGATAGAGACACCAGATTCAGATCCCATTTTTGGGAGAGTCTCCAAGAAAGTTTGGGGACCCGTCTGAAATTCAGTACATCTTATCATCCTCAGACAGACGGGCAATCTGAGAGGACTATCCAGATCCTTGAAGATATGCTAAGGGCCTGCATGATTGAGTTTAAGGGATCTTGGGAAGATCATCTTCACTTGGCTGAGTTTTCTTATAACAACAGCTATCAGGCAAGTATCAAGATGGCACCTTTTGAGGCATTGTATGGAAGGAAGTGTAGGTCACCGATTTGTTGGGATGAAGTCGGTGAGAGGAGACTTTTGGGGCCAGAGATTCTGATTCAGACAACAGAGAAAGTCAGAGTCATCAGAGATCATCTCAGGGCAGCTCAGAGTCGGCAGAAGAGTTGGGCAGATTCTCAGAGAAGGCCATTGGAGTTCCAGGCAGGAGATCATGTGTTCTTGAGGATATCACCTACCAGAGGAGTGATCCGGTTCGGTATTCGTGGAAAGCTGAGTCCGAGATATATCGGCCCATTCGAAATTTTGGAGCGAGTGGGAGATGTGTCTTACAGATTGGCCTTACCTCCATCTTTGGACGGTGTGCACAATGTTTTCCACGTATCTCAGTTGAGGAAATATGTAAAGGATGATAGTCATATTTTGGATCATTCCGAACTGGAACTACAGCCAGATTTATCATATCAGGAGAAGCCGATGGCCATTTTGGATAAGAGTGTGAAGACACTGAAGAACAAGGCTATACCATTGGTATTGGTGTCTTGGAACAGACATGCACCGGGAGAAGCCACATGGGAACGAGAGGATGTTATCCGAGAGCGTTACCCTCAACTCTTCACATCTTGATTTGGTAAAAACTCTTTCCTTCTATTCTTTTCTACTGTTATCACTCTTCTTTTCCTTATCTATCTGTTACCTTTCCTGTTACCTTTCACCTTATGAAATTTCGAGGACGAAATTTTTGTAAGGTGGGTGGATTGTAATACCCTGTTCCCAGAATACGTACTTAGTTGCGTATTCAGTTTTCGACCGTATTTTTCGATTTACTTCCTGTATTTGACCGATTTCAATTTCAAATATCATTTTCCAATATATTAGATTTTCTATGATTTTCTGGATTTTTCCTGAATTAAAATAAATTTCTTCAAAACCGGTGTCGACCAGTGTCGCTGATCGATTCCTGGAATTTTAATTCTCAAACGGTTAAGAATTTCTAGAAGAGTCTTTAGACTTTATTTCTTAGAATCATATTCCCTACTTAAATACTTTTTCTGAGAATTTTATAAATTTATGAAAACTCCAACGGAGTCGGTAGATAACTGATTCCGGGATTTTTAGTTTTAAAACTATAAAGTATTTCTTAAAAAGGATTTCACTATTAGTCTTCATATATTATTATTGATTTTTGGTAAAATTTACGAGTCGTTCCGAGATACTTGAAATCCGGACGATTTCGGTATTTTCTGAAATGTTTTCCGCATACTTGATTTAAACCTAGGAATCCATGTTTTCAATATTTTCAATTTCCAAGTTAGAGTAAATATCTTCCTTTATGAATTTCTTTCCATTTTTCCTTTTCCTTTATTCCTCTTTCTCCACAACCACAAATTTTTCCCATTTTTCCAAAAATACAAATCTCTTCCAAAATTCCAACTCCACATAATCTCACCAACCCCCATTTAATGCACCTCTCTCTCTCTCTCTCCCATGGCCGGCCAAGTGGCCAAGGAGAGGGACACCCATCCCCTCTCCCATTTTGCAATAAACCCCCTCACATTTACACTATTTACATCTCCTTTACAAAAATCAAATCCTATATAAACCTTCCTTTACAATTCTTTTCTCTTTTTTCTTCACTTCACCAAGAGATTAGCCCTCACCTCTTCCTTCTCCATCTCAAACTCAACCCTAACTCCAAGAACACCACAAGATCTTCACCTCTAGCTCAAGCAACTGATTTGGAGCTTGGATCGTAGCTCTTTTCGTCGCCAAGGATCACATAGGTGCCATTTGACGACCACACTCTTCCCGGACTCGTAAAGCTTCAATCGAACCTTTCCTAGTGAGTATATTTACTCACCAAGACTTGTAAACTCCTTTGTATACTTGTGTTGACAATTCATGTTCACTTGAGCCATAAAAATCACATTTTTAGACCCTCAAACAAAACCCTAGAAATCTGTTCTGTTTGCTGTTTTCCCACGATTAGTCGACTAGACCTAGGGACTAGTCGACTAATCCACTTTAGTTGAAACTTAACCTTTTCTGATTTCACAGTTTTAGTCGACTAGACCAGATTTCCAGTCGACTAGAGACCCCTAGTCGACTACCCATTTCTCCCCAGTCGACTCCTGTTTTCCTGAAATAAAACATCAACTCTCTGTATCTCAGACTTAGTCGACTTAGGTATCCATTAGTCGACTAGTAGTTCCCTGTTAGTCGACTACCCTTACAACCCTAGTCGACTAACTTTCCCTGAAACAGAACCCAACTCTCTGTTTCCCAGTTTTAGTCGACTCATCCAGACTAGTAGTCGACTTAAGACCCCTAATAGTCGACTAACCCTTCCACCTAGTCGACTAATTCTGACTGTTTGACTTAGTTGATTCTGTTCTGAATTTGGATCTTATTGTTGATACATGTATGGCATATTACTTTTGTTCATGCTTCATAACTGGTACTACATGACATGTTACTTGATAGACATTATCTCATATTACTTCATGACTTGTCATTGCATATCATCGCTCCATAACTTGTTAAAATGTGAATATCACCACTTATCATGCCATCCCTTGAACCAAGCATGATACACTTGACTTTTGCATAAAATGGACCAACTTACACCTGGGTCGGGGGAAAACATGCGGATATCGATATGTGTTCGTGTTTACAGTGGCTTTTAGGAATGTTGTGCAACTCATGTTCCGGTCTGACCTGTGGGCCTCCAGGGGACCGAGGGGAGTGCTTGCTCCCTCTATTACTGGTACCATCATGTTAAGGGCATACATAAGTCCCTCCTGTTTAGCCTAGCGGCTGGCTTCCGTCACCAAGCAACGGAACAATCCTGGACCGTTATCCCGGGCATGTACGGGGTCCACTGTAAACATAGTTCGTCGATACAACCGCTGATTTCCAATAACAACCTTGCTTTACTAGGATATGGATCTATGTGCTCTGGGACGCTGGGTCACATAGCTAGATATCACAGTAAGACAAGTAATAATAATAAGACGTCAACTGTAGATTTAATGTATTAGGACTTTATCTCTTCATGCTTTTCATACTTGTTAGCTGATATTCCTTATATTGTTTCATACTACTTATTCATGTCTCTTAGCCACTTGGCTGTAGTCCGTTTATTGTCTATATGTCTTGACTCCCTTGGATTTGCATATTCAGATTCCGAAGCTTGGACAGAAGTGGAGCCAACTGCTGAGGATCGAGCCTATCTTAGTGGGCAAGCTGACTAGTTCTTGTCCCTTCGTGCCAGACTCCTCATTTTTGACTCACGGGATCTTCTTTCTACTCGTGAGCTTTTGTATACATATTTGTATCTTGTTCTTTTGGACTTGGTTGTGATAAATGACACTTGTAAAGTGTAATAGTTATCATATCCTGTATAACTTTGTATATGTACTTTCTTGTTGGCATATGTATGATTACCACGCTTTGTTGAGTACTCTGATCTTTATTGTACTTTTATGCTTAGCGTATATACTTGGGGGCATCTTTTGACCTACGTATATACGTCGCAGTGACGTCCCCGTATCCGTGGAATCGGGGCGTTACAGGAATGGACCGTGCAGAGAGAAACTGCGCGTGTGCTAGTGGTAGACCGCTAGCAGAGGGAAACTCCTAGTGTGTCTCTATGTGTATATGTGTGAATACTCTGAGAATTAGGGAAGAGATCCCCTTCTAGGAGAAGAAAAATCATATATACCTGACAAGAACGTCGGTCGTAGAGGCAAAATTGTAGTGTTGTTGTAACTGCATGACCTTCACGTGCCAAATTTGTTTTAATGGATGTGATTATTAGAGCTGGCTGGTGGGATTGCATGACGAAAAATTTGTCATTATCCATTACTGCCAGCGTTGATAGGGCGTTACACGTTATGAATATAAGGGAGAAGGTGTTGCTTGAGTGTCGGCGGAGATTTTAGACGATCTGTTGTTAGAGCTTTGAGCTTGGAGTTGGTGTTATGCGCACCGACAACAACCAACAGAGAATCACACAATCTTCAGCACAAAGAACAGCCCAAATCACATGAAGAACACACAATCCCAAACAACAGATCTAACGAGGTTCGGCCTCAATGCCTACGTCCTCGGGGCAATCAATGGAGAGAGTTTTCAATTTTAGGAAGATGATTACAATCGCTGTAGATCTCTCTGAATGCAAGAGTATCCACAGTTTTTCTCTTTCAAGGCACTTCACCCTAGAAAATTACACTTAGGGCTTAAATACACAGTTTCCCGAAACAGCAGTTTTCCGCCCAGACCCGACCATCGGTCGACCGGACGGTCGACCGAAGAAACCCGAGAGCACAGACCCTGTATTCCGGTCGACCGGCCGGTCGACCCAGAAAACCCGAGAATTGGGTTCCTGCAGTCAGAGCACTTCGGTCGACCGGGCCGGTCGACCGCTCGAATCCCTGTGCATGATGTGCACGTCGGTCGACCGGACCGGTCGACTGACTTGCCTGTCTTCGCCTGTCTTCTGCTGCTGCTTCTAATTTCTTGCCCGCTGTCCCTTTGCCTTTCGTCGTAGACTCCTTGGCAATCTTCAACAGCACCTGGCATGACATCAACTCCCCTACTATACTCTCTCCTCTAACAATTCTCCACCTCGGTGAAGATTTCCAAATCTGAGCCGAATCATCGACTCAATAGCGGCTGCACCAACCTGGTTGCCTACGTACCCCTTGCCCAAGGGATCAAGCCGTCCGTAGTTCACTCAAATGAGCTTCAGCAAGCTCAATTCACCTGAAGGATATGAAGCAAGTCTTTGCAGTGTGCAAACTTTACTCCAGACACCACCTTTGTAAGCATATCGGCCGGATTCTCCGAAGTGTGAATCTTCAACAAGTCAATGTCACCTTCTTCCAGAATCTCCCGAACAAAATGATACCTGACATCGATGTGCTTCGTCCTTGCATGATAGACTTGGTTCCTTGCCAAGTAAATGACACTCATGCTGTCACAGTTTATCTTCAATATATCCTGTTCCACGCCCAAGTCATCAAGCAATCCCTGAAGCCAGATTGCCTCTTTCATGGCCTCTGTCATAGCCATATATTCAGCCTCTGTGGTTGACAACGCGACGGTAGACTGAAGTGTGGAGCGCCAACTCACGGTGCCTGCGAGAATGTGAAGACATATCCCGTCGTCGACCGACGTTTGTCAAGATCACCTGCATAGTCTGAATCAACATACCCTATGCACTCTTGCTTTCCGGTGTCGTCCTTCTCGAACACTAGGCCTACATCAACAGTTCCCTTGATGTACCTCAGAATCCATTTCACAGCTTCCCAATGACTCTGTCCATGATCATGCATGTATCGACTCACCATGGAGACTGCCTGTGAAATATCTGGCCTCGTACACACCATTGCATACATCAAGCTACCCACCGTATTGGCATATGGAACATGAGACATATGCTCACGCTCTTGAACACTCCTTGGAGACATCTTCGCTGACAATTTGAAATGCGGCGCCATTGGTGTACTAACAGACTTAGTATCCTTCCCGATATTAAACCTTTGCAGTACCTTCTCCAGATAGCCCTTCTGAGTCAAACTTATCCTGCCAGCTTTCCTGTCTCTTGTGATCTCCATGCCCAATACTTTCCGTGCTTCCCCCAGGTCCTTCATCTCAAACTCTGATGACAGCATCTTCTTCAGAGAATCAATAGCAGATCTTGACCTAGAAGCAATCAACATATCATCTACATAAAGAAGTAGATAGATATATTCACCTGATGGTAACTTGTTGTAGTACACACATGGATCGAAATGGCTTCGTGTGTACTTCTTCTTCCTGATAAAGCTGTCAAATCGCTTGTACCACTGTCTAGGAGACTGCTTCAAACCGTACAGCGATTTCTTTAGCTTACATATTAAATCTCCCTTCCCTGCAGCTTTGTAACCTGTGGGCTGTGTCATGTAGATCTCCTCCTCAAGATTGCCGTGGAGAAAGGCGGTCTTCACATCAAGTTGGTCCAGTTCCAACTCATTCTGCGCCACCAAAGTCAATAGAATCCGAATAGACGAGTGTTTAACTACCAGGGAGAACACCTCGTTGTAGTCGATTCCTTCTCTCTGAGCGTAGCCTTAGCCACCAACCTTGCCTTGTAGCGCACTGTATCTTCTTGAAGAGATCCTTACTTCTTAGCAAATACCCACTTGCACCCTATGGCCTTCTTCCCCTTGGGCAACTTGGTAAGTTCCCATGTGTTGTTCTTATAAAGAGATTGCTTCTCTTCATTCATGGCCTCTTTCCACATCTCTGCTTCTGAACTGATCTCAGCTTCCCTGAAGGTAGATGGAATAGCCTCTTCAATAACTGGAAGTGCATACGCGACGACCATATCAGTGGTGAGCCAACCCGGTCTCCTAGTATTCCTCCGTGGTCTTTCAACTGCAGTAGAATCTGGAACAGTACCCATGACCTGCTCCTGATCCTCTTCAACAACTTCAGCATCTTCTTCTGCAACTTGATCACCTCCCTGTGTCACCTCAGGAATGATCCTCACTGATACTGAATCCTCTAGAGATGGTGGATCTGCATCACTCTCCACCTGCTGCAATAGCTCCTTGGTCTTGCTGGTCTCCACCTGCTTAGAGACCGTAGGCTTCATCAGTGAAGCCTCATCGAATGTGACATCCCTGCTGATTATGAATTTGTTGTCCTTTTGGTCCCAAATCTTGAAACCCTTGGTTCCTCGCTTGAAGCCAACGAACACCCCTTTCTTTGCCCTTGGGTCCAACTTGTCTTCTCTGACGTGGTAGTAGGCTGAACATCCGAAAACCCGTAGCAAATCATAATCCTGAGCAGTTCTTCCGACCAAGCTTCAAGAGGAGTCTTCCCCCTATTGCAGACGACGGCAACCTGTTCACAAGGTGGCATGCATACCCCAAAGCTTCAGCCCAGAACTTCTTTGGCAGTCCTGCATTGGATAACATACACCGAACCTTCTCTAGCAAAGTTCGGTTCATCCTCTCAGCCACCCCATTTTGTTGCGGATTCTCCGGTACTGTGAAGTGTCTCTCGATGCCCTCATCAAGGCATAGCTGTAGGAACGGATCGGATTTGTACTCCCCTCCATTGTCAGAACGGAGAACCTTGATCTTCCTTCCTGTGCTTCTCTCCAGATTAGCCTTCCACTTCACAAACAGCTCTAGGACTTCACCTTTGTGTCGCATAGTGTACACCCAACAGTGCCTAGAGTAGTCATCAATGAACGACACAAAATAGTGCTTATCTCCAATCGATGCAGTCTTGGTAGGTCCCCATACATCCGTGTGAACAAAGTCAAGAATACCCTCTGTGCAGTGCGAAGCTGTGCCAAACTTCACCTCGGTCTTCTTACCGATGATGCAATGTTCACATAGATCCAGCTTGCAGGTCTCAGCACCCTTCAGCAACCCTTTCTTCACAAGAGTTTGCATTGATTTCTCCCCTGCATGTCCCAGCCTCATGTGCCACAGCCGGGTTGAATCTTCCTTCTGACTGGTTGAAGCTGCCACCTGCCCTGTCACTGTACTACCCTTCAAGTAATACAAGTTGTTACGGCGATCGGCTTCAACACCACCATCGAGCCCTTTGTCATTTTAAGAACTCCATCCTTAATTGACACTCCGAGCCTCAGTGATTCCAAAACTCCTACAGAGATCAAGTTCCTCTTTAGCTGAGGAACATATCTCACTTCTTTCAGTTCCCTCACCATCCCATCAAACATCCTGATTGGAATAGTGCCAACACCCTCCATGATGCATGGGTGATCGTCGCCCATGACGACCGAACACCCCTCCAACTTCTCAAACTGGTAAACCAGTCTCGATTAGGGCATACATGATATGTTGCACCTGTGTCCAAGATCCACTCGTTCTCCCCCGAGTAACCAATGACAGGAGTGGTGACTGAAAACGAGAACACTGAAGAATCCGAATCTGATCCATCTGCCTGTGATTTGCTGCTTGCAGTTTTTACCACTTTTGCGAGATTTGCATCAGATTTTGACTCTTTCTTCTTTCCCTTGAACTTTGGACAGTCTACTTTCCAGTGCCCAATCTCTTTGCAGAATGCGCAATGATTTTTCTTGAGATCCCTGAAGCCCGACCTGGACTTTGATCTTCCCCTAATCTCCTTTCCCTTCCTTGATGAACCTCTACCTCTTACTTCCAATGCCTCTGCTGATGAACTTGTCTGAGAGGGATATCTTTCATTCTTCCTTATTTCATAACTAATCAATGAAGATGACACCTCATCATAATCCAAGCTCTGCCTTCCATTAATGAAGGTCAGTGTGAATGTCTTGTACTCCTCTGCAGGTAGTGAATTCAGAAAGATAACCGCCTTATCTTCCTCTTCTAGCTTGACATCCAAATTCAGCAGATCTGTAAGAAGCTTCGTATATCGGTTGATGTGCTCATTGACTGTGCTCCCCTTCTGCATCCTGAACTGATACAGCTTACTCTTAAGCTGCAACCTGGACTCTACACTCTTCTTCAGGTACTTCTTTTCAAGGGTTTGCCACAGTTTCTTCGCTGACGTCTCATGTTGCACAAGGTATTTTATGTCTTGTGACAAGTAAGAACATATCAAGCCACATGCCGATCTGTTCATCTTCGCCCATTCTTCATCAGTGGTAGTGTTCTTCTTCCTCTCCAACAGGAGAGTGTCCTCGAGGTTTGATGCATTCAGTGCATCCATAACCTCACATCTCCACATACCGAAATTATTAGTCCCATTAAACTTAACAACTTCAATCCTTGGGTGATTGTTCATTGTCTTAACAGATGCAGTTCTTCTGCCATTGAGATCTTCTTTTGATTCTCTATTTATGCGGAAGAATAACCAAATTGGAATAAATCTCTACTCAGATAAAATGGGATTTTTACCTGCCTCTTGAAACCCTAGATCGAGTTTCTCACCGGATCTATTCCAAACACAGATTCAACGAGCCCTCCTTGCGTCCTCCTGAGATCGACACACGATCTCCACCTGATCAGATCTGGAACCCTTCGAATCCTCAGAATCCCAAGCGTAACCTGGATGCTCTGATACCACTTGTTGTGCGCACCGACAACAACCAACAGAGAATCACACAATCTTCAGCACAAAGAACAGCCCAAATCACATGAAGAACACACAATCCCAAACAACAGATCTAACGAGGTTCGGCCTCAATGCCTACGTCCTTGGGGCAATCAATGGAGAGAGTTTTCAATTTTAGGAAGATGATTACAATCGCTGTAGATCTCTCTGAATGCAAGAGTATCCACAGTTTTTTCTCTTTCAAGGCACTTCACCCAAGAAAATTACACTTAGGGCTTAAATACACAGTTTCCCAAAACAGCAGTTTTCTGCCCAGACCCGACCATCGGTCGACCGGACGGTCGACCGAAGAAACCCGAGAGCACAGACCCTGTATTCCGGTCGACTGGCCGGTCGACCCAGAAAACCCGAGAATTGGGTTCCTGCAGTCAGAGCACTTCGGTCGACCGGACCGGTCGACCGCTCAAATCCCTGTGCATGCTGTGCACGTCGGTCGACCGGACCGGTCGACCGACTTGCCTGTCTTCGCCTGTCTTCTGCTGCTGCTTCTAATTTCCTGCCCGCTGTCCCTTTGCCTTTCGTCGTAGACTCCTTGGCAATCTTCAACAGCACCTGGCATGACATCAACTCCCCTACTATACTCTCTCCTCCAACAGTTGGGCCTTCATGTTAGGGAGGATCTCGGAGTGGAAGAGACCTCGGAATGGTGGGAGGGGGTGCCGGGATGAAAGGGTCTTCGAGGTGGATGATAACTTCGGGAAAGTCGGATGTGGCGGAGGCTCCGTGTTGGACTCTGGGAGTTGTGGACATCTCAAAAAAAGTTCTTGGTAGCTGGGACACATGTCATCATCCTGATGAGGGTCAAATTTTAACCAATACAAGTGGCAATGTCGATATTCAGAAAAATAGTCAAGTGATAATCTGACAGATTTATTCACAAAAGCGTTGCCGACATCGACATTCAAAAAGCTGGTATATAAATTAAAATGTGCCGCCTCAGAGATGTTACATGCTAAAAGTGGAGAGTATCTCATCAAGGAGAGCGTGTCATCAATAGGTGTACACACTGCACTTTTTTTCTTCATCAAGTTTTTATCCCACTGGGTTTTTCTTAGCAAGTTTTAACGAGGCAGTGTCACACGCTCACCATGTGCACATGAAAATGTTCTCTTTTTCTTAGTCCAGATTTTTGTCCCACTGAGTTTTACTGGCGAGGTTTTTAACGAGACCTATTCATGAATAGTAGACATCTAAGAGGGAGTGTTGTAAATGTATGAGTTAGTAGATGATCACCATACCTCTCCACTTCTTCCTTGTACATGTATGTTGTGAATACATGAGTTAGTGAGTGACTTCTCCATTTTCTTCTTTATAACCTATACTTATGTATGCCTAAGAATAGAGACTATAAAGCTGAATAAAAAAACACACAAGCTCGAGAATAATTTATCTTAGCTTTCTCTTCTCATTTCCCTAAATTTTTCTTAGTTTTATAACAATTTACAAATTTCACCCACTAACTGAGTTCAAAAAACTCAAATCCAACAAGGGAGCCATTGAATTCAAATTCGGATTCGATCGATCTCTCGATTAATGATTCCCCATTGAGGCCTTAATACTGGAAGGTCATCATCGTAGTTATTCGCAAAATCCAGGCCCAAACACCAAAAACTCCTGAAGCACGCATGCCGCATGAGCCCAAAAAATCCCAAGGAGACGCGCGTCAGAGGTTCCGTCCATTGTGCCGAGGTGACGCCCGAACCCTTTCTAAAGAACAGTGGGCCCCACTTGTGGGACGCACCGCGCTCTCTCTTTCTTCGCGGTTGGAGAATGACACACGTCAACGCTTCCTCCACCACCGCCCCCAGACCCGCACCCGCACCCGCACCCGCAGTCTCACCCAAAAAACCGAGTACGGCCCACTTCGCCCGCCGCCCGCCAAACTTTCGCGGCCACGCCACCTGTCCCCCGCACCTCCCAAAAGACCCGAAACCAAACGGGTTGTGGGGCCAAATTTCGGTGGCCCACTGAAAAAGGGTGGACTGACGTGGCACGCGCTGGGACTGGCTAATTTAGGACTTGAGTTGAAGTGAGAGGGGTTAGGTTTTAGTTTTGCACGATTGAGTTGAGTTGATGTGAGAGAGGATAAAAAGTGAAGGAGCTTTTGTTGGATTGTTGCCCAGGTTCATCTGCAATTGCTGTTCAAATGCTATTTGTGGATAGTGGAGGGATTGGTGATGAGTCGGATTTGCTGCGTTTTGATGCTCAAAAAGACGAAGTTTTTTATGGGTCTTTGGAGTCTTCTTTTAGATGGATTTAAAAATTGAAAAAAAAAATTTGTCCTCTCTCTCTCTCTCTCTCTCTCTCTCTCTCTCTCTCTCTCTGAGTTTGGTAAGATTCTTTGGAAAATTTTAATTTAGCACTATGAAGAAGAGGAAGATGAATTCGCTTCCCTTCTCGCAACAAGAACTTTTGCTCCAAAACGCTGAAATAATGGTTTATAGCAATTACAAAATTCTATATTATTTTGAGAATGATTAATGCAACAAATATTACATGATACTCTCTCTTTTTCCAACAAGAATTTTTGCAAGAAAAATGTCAAGCAATCGATTTCTTGTAAGACTTTTTACTACAAAATTCTCCCTTCTGCATGAGTAGTTATGTTCACTTCTCATGACTTGTCTGTGTTTTTTTTCAAAGTAATTTTAACTTAATTTTCTTTGTATGTTTGTGACATTTTTTTTTTCATAAATCTTAATTTTTATGTCATTTCAACTACTAATATGGATAATCTAAAATTTGTTCAGATTGGTGAAACAAATCGGTTCGGTTCATGTGTGTGAGCCACACACACACATATTATAGTAGGACCAATCCCGCGTTGACACGTGAGATTGGCCCTCTTATAATATTATAAGAAATTTAAAGAATTTAAAGTTTTATCTCCTTATCATTCGATATTTTTTTACGTGTCAACGCGAGATTGGTTCTCTTATAATATGTATATGTGGCTCACATACATGAACCAAATCCAAACAAACTTACTTAGATAGAGATGTTTACTCTTGTTTCAATTGTTGCTTCACCATGCTCATTACATTTGTAATCTAACATCTTATATTAAGCTCTCTCTTGTTTTTTCCTTTCTTCTTTTTCTTATTCTCTTCTTTTTTTCTTCTTAGTGAAAAACTCATAGCTGAATCTTGAATCTGAATCTTTTCATAACCTAAATTCTGAGATTTGTCTTAACGGTGTTTTTGCTCATTTTGTGACTCTTTATATTGAATCTTATATGTAGTCGCACTATAAACCTTCAACAAAATATATGTGGTTGCTATAGATCATTCTAAATCACTTCTTTTATTTTCCCTTCTATTTTACAATCTTGAAAAATAATTAAACCTTCGATTACTAATCACCACATATACATATATACTCTGACAAACACTTCATAATCTGTCTATACAAGATTGCTAAACACTGGTGCTAGTTACAAATGGGTAAGCTACGTCTTGTCCTCTTAAATTGTTGGTTATAATTGTTTGCTACAGCTGTCCAGCTTAATTTCATAAAGCTATCATGAACTTTTTTTTGATTTAAAAAGCTATTATAATTTTGCTAAACTATCATAAAGTACCATGGATTGTCTTTTCATGATAGTTTTTTTTTTTAATTCAAAGGACTTCTATGAAAGTTCATTAAAGTTTTTTATATTTTTTGAAACTTTTTTTATGGTTTTCAAAAATTGGATGAAAATTCATTGTAGGGTTTTGAAATTAAGGCCTCGATATCCACATGCCGCAATTTGGGTCAGATCAGTGGGTCAAGTGAAACAATCGCCATACATAGGTTCTCAAAAAGAGAATAGAAACAATTGCCATGCCTAAATTTAAGGATTTAAACCTGGAATATTGGCCAAGTAATCATCGTTAGTTTTGCTGGGCTATGACTTAATTTTCTTAATATTTCTGTAAATTAGACTTTTCACTAAAATTTCAAGCTACAGTTCTTCTTCCTTTCACCCTCTCTTTTTCCAGAAGAGAAAAGAAAAAGGTTTATATAATGTTTCCTTCCGAGGCCGAGAATGGTTTCTTTGTGGGAAATCTAGAGTTGGCCTATGGGCTTCTATTTTGCCGTTATTTAATTTTTACTAGAATTGGGCTTTACTAGTTTTCATTTTCGTGAAGGCCTAGAATTTGAATATTTGTTCCCTGTTGCGTACTTGAGAATGGGCTCAAATGATTAGGCCTTATGCTGGCCCAGCCCGGATATAACTGTTTGGGCTTTTGACTTGCCTGGATTTTAATGTTTGTTAAGGTTGAGTCTGGTTGACATTTTAACAAGTTTGTCAACTTATGTTATGAATTATTAAATGTTCATAAACCTGCAACTTTAGAACTTACATATTCTCTGTCGTGTTCGTTCTTAACATATCATTTATTGATGTTATTGATATTTTGATTAACGGAGTGGATCTTGTATTTGAATCTTGTAGCATGGTATTTAAGTGGGAAAGATTCAAACTGAAATCCTTCAGGAACTACACAAGTTCTCTCTCTCTCTCTTCTCTCTCTCCAATTTAATTACTTACCATCTGAGCACCGTGTATAGTAAAACTTTCCTTCTCTAAAGGATCAACGAGGAAAGAAGCGAACCTAGTCGTCACTCACCGCAAAGCATGAATTTTTAGGTCAAAACCCTCCAACTACTAATGCTTAGATAGTACTAATTAATATCTCATGCTGCACAAAAGCCAACTACAGATATTACTGCTACAGTAAACAGTATGTGCCTTGAGGATTACATCCATTGTTTGTAACACACATTGGTGAACAAAAATTGTGTGTTCAGAGATGCTACTACAACAAAGACTGCAACAAAACATGGAGATGTTCCTGCTGCTCTTCGAACTGAATTGGCTCCACTGCCCCAAGTAGATCAAGCTTGTCATGGACTTGATTGAAAGAAAGGAAGTTGACCAACTCCAATGCTTTGATCAGTTTCTCCTTCTTCTTTCATGTAGCAGTCCCTGTCCAGAATGTAATGAAGTAAATTGTATTAATAATCACTTAACAGTTGAGAAAGCAGTAGAGTTGAAGATGAGTTCGTTTCTTGCTTCCCAAATGCACCAGTAGACTGTCACAGAAGTAATGAACAATTATTCTGTAGGGAGAGAGGAGATAAAAGTTATGATAGAGTTTTTTAACTCATAAGAAGAAATAACGCAGAGATTGGAATTCAAAAGGAAGCGATTCGGACTTCGTTTCTGAAAAGGGTTTGAATCCAATTGTGATTTCTTAAAACCCTGAAACTCTCTGGCTATAAACAACGGAGTAGAGCCCTCATGAATTGTGTCTCTCGAAAAATTTGTACTTAATCATTGAATCAATAAGATCTCTCTCTCCCTTGCCCAAGGATGTAGGCAAATTGTCGAACCTCGTTAAATATTGTGTTTTCTTTCTTTCTTGCTATTTGTTCCTGTCTTTTGAGTACTTCTCTGCTACATCTTGTAAGAAATAAAAGCAACTATTATGCGGATTAACAGCCATGAATCAAGAATCAATATCATCTCAAGAATTGAATACGTGATTAATATACATATACATTAAATCCCCATACCTGAAGCCATTGGAGAAGATTAGATGAAGGTTGAAGAAGACCTTAATTCCTTCCTTTTGATCCTGCAAACCCTAATGCAAATAACCTCTTTTCTCTATCTTCTTTTCCTTGCACAAAACTCTTAGTTTTTCTTTACTGATGGGTTCTCAAAATTATGAGAGAAGAGATTGTAATTCTTTGCAGGAGGAGAAAAGTGGGTCGCACATTTGCAAATAAACCCTTGAAATAATACCATCCATCATGATACCCTTATATCTCAAAAGATTATATAAACTATATAAATGTGACTTTAATATGGGCACCCTTAATATCAGTTAACCTTAATTAGGAATCCAACAAATAACCAAGGTTATTGGTCCACCTTTAATGTGAGATTAACATTCTCCCACTTGGACCATTAACCGATTAGGTTAAAACTTTAGAAAACAAATAAAAGAAAAGACTCATTTGTAAATCATTTTGACTCTATTGGATTCCATACCGAAAAAACCTTGACACGTGATCACGAATTTAAAAAAAAAAAAAACAACTGATAAGCCCAAATATGAAATACTGTAATACTGCAATTAGTTTGGACCACCAATGCGAGTCATAGCGGTTATACAACATCCACGTCATACTCCCTTCTATGTACCACAACATTGATAACCCTTACTAATTGAGTCCATAACCATAATGACCCCTGTAATTGTCTTGTAAAGACATTTCCTGTTTAACATACATCCATACAAAATATGTGCACACATAATTGGATAACAGGAAACACAGAAACAACCTTTTATTGCGCAATAATGTCAATTACATAAGTACCAAAATATACATTTACAGATTGTCCAAAAGACCCATTCTAACAACATGTTCCTTAAATGTCTTTGGAGGCAATCCTTTGTCATTGGATCAGCAACCATTAAAGTGGTACTTATACTTTCAATTGACACTTTCTGTTTCTCAACTCTTTCTCTAACCACCAAGTACTTCAGTTCTATGTGTCTAGAACCATTAGAGTACTTACCATTCTTAGAGAAGAAAACGGTTGTTGTATTGTCACAATATATCTTCAGCGGCCTGGCAATAGAGTCAACTACACCAAGTGCTGAGATAAAATTCCTTAACCATAATGCATGATTTGTGGCCTCAAAACAAGTTATGAACTCAGCCTCCATCGTGGATGAAGCAATGATAGACTGCTTTACACTCTTCCACGAGATTGCCCCACCTGCTAGCAAGAAAATAAATCCTGAGGTAGACTTCCTGCTATCTGGGCAACCACCAAAATCTGAGTCCGAATAGCCGATCACCTCCACTGATCTGATCTCCTGTATGTGAGCATATGGTCCTTCGTCCCTTGAAGATACCGCATAACCTTCTTAGCCAACTTTCAGTGCTCCATTCCTGGATTGCTCTGGTATCTTCCCAACATCCCAACTGCAAAACTGATATCTGGCCTGGTACAAGTGCTTGCATACATCAAGCTCCCAACAGCTGATGCATACGGAACTTTCTGCATTTGACCCTTTTCTAAGTCATTTCTGGGACACTGGCTCCCACTTAATGTGTCACCCTTCTGAATGGGTGCAGGACTGACTGAACACATTTCCATATGAAATCTTTCTAAGACTCGGTTGATATAACCTTTCTGAGACAGTCCTAGCAATCCTCGAGATCTATCCCTGAAGATCTCTATGCCAATCACATAAGCTGCCTCACCATATCAACCATCTGAAAGTTCTTGGTAAGATAGCTTTTAGTTTCATACAGCAGACCAATATCACTACTGGCTAACAAGATATCATCCACATACAGAACCAAAAATATAAACTTGCTCCCACTGATCTTTAGATATATACACTGATCAACAGTGTTTTCTGTAAATCCAAAAGATGTAATGGTATCATTAAACTTTATATACCATTGCCTGGAAGCTTG
This sequence comes from Agave tequilana, assembly GCA_038442645.1. Classification (NCBI taxonomy): domain Eukaryota; kingdom Viridiplantae; phylum Streptophyta; class Magnoliopsida; order Asparagales; family Asparagaceae; genus Agave; species Agave tequilana. Next base: position 68,947 of record JAVJIF010003822.1, read on the forward strand.
TTTAAGTCCGTATATGAATTTCTTTAATTTGCAAGCCAAGTGTTCTTTACCTTCATTTGCGAACCCTTCAGGTTGCTCCATGTAAATTACCTCATCCAAATCTCCATTCAGAAAAGCAGTTTTCACATCCATTTGATGTAACTCCAAATCATAATGAGTTACAAGTGCCATAATGATTCTAAGAGAGTCCTTCTTTGATACTGGAGAGAAGGTTTCTCTATAATCAATGCCTTCCTTCTGAGTGAAACCTTTAGCCACAAGTCTGGCCTTATATCGTTCGATATTGCCTTTAGAGTCGCGCTTGGTCTTAAAGACCCATTTACACCCGACTTTCTTACAGTTATCAGGCAATTCAATGAGATCCCAAACTTGGTTTTGGTCCATAGATTTCAACTCATCATTCATAGCATCAATCCATTTACTAGAATCATTGCATTCTATAGCTTGTGAAAATGAAACTGGATCTTTATTTATCCCAATATCATAATCAGATTCCTGTAGATATACCACATAATCATCTGAAATGGCAGATCTTCTTTCCCTTTGAGATCTTCTCAAAGCTGCCGGTTGTGGTGGTTCTACAATATTTTCAATGGCGATATCCTCATGGAGTGGTGAACCAATATCAATATGTTGTTCTGGTATCTCAACTTGATGATAAGCTGAGGGACAACAATTTCTCTTGAAGGAAAGGTAATTGGGATATTTACCCTTACTACTTCAAGATCTACCTTTCTTGGTTCATCACTCCACTAAATTCACCATTCTCCAGGAATCTGGCATTACCAGTTTCAACTATTCTTATACTATGGTTAGGGTAATAAAATTTGTATCCCTTAGACTTATCTGGATAACCAATGAAATACCCAGATATTGTTTTTAAGTCTAATTTCTTTTCTTGTGGATTATATATTCTAGCCTCTGCTGGACAACCCCAAACATGTAAATGTCTTAAACTAGGTTTCCTACCAGTCCACACTCGAAAGGAGTTGTTGGGACTGCCTTACTAGGAACCCTGTTTAAGATATACATAGCAGTCTTTAAGGCTCCATTCCACAATGAAATGGGTACATTAGAGAAGCTCATCATGCTCCTAACCATATCCATTAGTGTTCGGTTTCGCCTTTCAGCAACACCATTCTGCTGAGGCGTACCTAGCATTGTGTATTGAGCACAAATACTACATTTTTCTAGAGATTTGGCAAATGGGCCAGGATGTTGTCCTGACTCATCATATCTACCATAAAATTCACCACCTCGATCTGATCTTATGATTTTAACCTTTCTATCTAATTGTCTCTCGACTTCTGTAATGAACACCTCAAGGATGTCAACAACCTGAGACTTTTCATTAATTAGATACACATAACCATAACGTGACAGATCATCTATAAAGGTAATGAAATATCTCTCTCCCGTAAAACATGGAATTGAGAGTGGTCCGCAAATATCTGTATGAATTATTTCAAGGAGTTCTTTACTTCTTGTGGCACCTTTCTTAGTGTGTTTGGTTTGCTTTCCTTTATGCAATCCACACACATATCAAAATCAGTGAAGTTTAGGTTATCCAAAATCCCATTCTTCACTAATCTTATTATTCTATCCCTGGAGATATGCCCCAGTCTCCTATGCCATAAGATAGAGGATTTTTCATTTACTAAGCCACGTTTAATACCAACATTCGAATGCAGAGATAATAAAGATTGTGCAAACTCATCATTCAATGAAATTTTATATAAACCATCACATAAAATTCCATGTCCAACCGAATTGAATTATACATTAAACTGAGTTTTCCACAACTGAATAAAACAGAATATCCAAAAACATCTAATTTGGATATTGACATTAAGTTCCTAGAAATCAAAGGTACATAAAAAGTATCTTCAAGATCCATCTGATGTCCCATCTCCAAGAGTAGTCGATAAGTACCAACATATTCGACCTCCACTTTGAGACGGTTCCCCATAAAGACGAATCTCTCACTTTCCTTCGGTTTCCGGGTTGTAAGGAATCCCTGCATTGAATTAGTTATGTGAGTTGTGGCTCCAGAGTCAATCCACCAAGTATAAGAAGGTACTTCAGCAAGATTTGATTCATAACATACAAAAGAAAGATTTATACCTTTCTTTTCGAACCAAGCTTTCCTCTTGTCGCAGTCCTTCTTCACATGTCCCTTTCTGCCACAGAAGTAGCACTTGACAGTGAAGACCTTTCCATGACCTTGGCTACTTTTCCCATGGTCATGCCCTTTCTTTGATGGAAATCTCTTACCTCTTCCATATTTATCTTTCTTATGGATACCTCCTTGAGTTACTGCCAATACTGAGTGATGCCCTTCTTTCCTCAGTCTCACTTCCTCTTGTACACACATACCAGTTAGCTCATTCAAATTCCACTTATCTTTATGAGTGTTGTAGTGAATCTTGAATGGCCCAAACTGAGGAGGAAGTGAGTTGAGGATGAACTGTACCAAGAAGGATTCATCCACTTTCATACCCAGTGATCCTAACTTAGCAGCCTTATCAGTCATATTTAGAATGTGTTGTTGAACTCCTCTATTACCATCATATTTCATGGTGGTAAGTTCAGCCATAAGGGTGCCAGCTAATGACTTATCTGCAGACTTAAATCGGTCTTTTACAGCAGATAAAAGTTCAGATGCACTAGTAGTATGTGGGAGGGAAGTCTTGATGTTATTGGCTATGGTCATCTTTATGAACATGAGACTGAGTCTATTCGACCTTTCCCAAGCTTTGGCATGGCTAACCTGCTCTGCTGTACTTTCAGCAGTCACTTCATCAGGTTTCTCTACCAAAAGGGTCATGTCTAGGTCCAGGACACCCAGTGTAAACTGTACTGCTCAAACCACTCAGAGAAATTTGTACCATCCAGGGCTGGAATGCTAGTGGCATGAGTGTGAAGGGAAGTAGGGACGTTCACTGAAACATAATAGGACATTGCTCACATTAGGCCACGAATCAATACAATAACCTTAAATTTAATTAAGATGAACTATTGATATCACTTTGATTTCTCCTTTGGGCGAAACCTAAGCATATCTAGTGTTCACTCTTTAGGTGAGAACTTTTATCACCTACGTAGGTCTAATATAATTTATGTCACTTAGATAGTTAGTCATGTTACCTTTGGGTATCCAATTCCACACCACTAAGTTACATAAATTACACTACCCTATCTCGGTTCATAATTATTTGAAAGAGACTTTCCTTTGAGCCAGTCCCAATCTCCTAACTAGAACCGCCATCGAGAGTATTATTGTCTTTAATGTCACTTACATTGACAAGTCTTTTATGTAGTTGTATATTCATAAGGTTTACTAACATAGGTCACTTTGGCAACTACTAGATCAATAAGCCTTATGAATACAAAAACTAACCAATAATATTCTCTAATCTTTTATTTGAGAAATGCCATAATACTTCAATTCTATTACTTGACCAACATCAATCAATATTAACACAATAACTTAAATGTGTAACATACTTTAATGATTGATTATAAACAACCATTAGTCGACTACAAGGAAAGACTAGTCGACTTGGGTCAAGTTAAGTCGACTATAAGGAAAGACTAGTCGACTTGAGTCAAGTCAAGTCGACTACACATTTAGGTCTAGTCGACTAGGGCAAGGAAAAGTTAGTCGACTATACCCTATAATTAGTCGACTACAAATTTTATCAGTCGACTACACATATTATTAGTCGACTCCTGATGGAAGGCAAACTCTCGGTTAAATATTAGTCGACTTGGCAAAAATGGTTAGTCGACTATACACTTTATTAGTCGACTAATCAAAAATATAAGTCGACTCCTGTTAGAAACAGAGAGTTCTCAACTTTCGGGAAAATAAATTAGTCGACTATAACATATGATTAGTCGACTAGTAGTCGACGAAACAGTTATCAAATGGCAGTTCCTGTTCTGATGACTTAATCAAAAATTAGGGAAAATTAGGGTTTCTTAATCCTAAATTTTGATCCCTATTAATTGCATAATTAGAGGAGTATGAACATGATATTAGGGTTATGTAATCCTCTATTAATTCCACAATTAAAAGATCAAAAAATTTGATTTATGAAACATTAATCAAAACCCTAATTTACCATAATCTTTAATCCAAGATGTATTGATTCTTAACACGGCTCTGATACCAAATGTAAGAAATAAAAGCAACTATTATGCGGATTAACAGCCATGAATCAAGAATCAATATCATCTCAAGAATTGAATACGTGATTAATATACATATACATTAAATCCCCATACCTGAAGCCATTGGAGAAGATTAGATGAAGGTTAAAGAAGACTTTGATTCCTTCCTTTTGATCCTGCAAACCCTAATGCAAATAACCTCTTTTCTCTATCTCCTTTTCCTTGCACAAAACTCTTAGTTTTTCTTTTACTGATGGGTTCTCAAAATTATGAGAGAAGAGATTGTAATTCTTTGCAGGAGGAGAAAAGTGGGTCGCACATTTGCAAATAAACCCTTGAAATAATACCATCCATCATGGTACCCTTATATCTCAAAAGATTATATAAACTATATAAATGTGACTTTAATATGGACACCCTTAATATCAGTTAACCTTAATTAGGAATCCAACAAATAACCAAGGTTATTGGTCCACCTTTAATGTGAGATTAACAATATATACTCAGCCTTGTGCACCTATGTATCAACAGTCGACAACTATACTCTGTTGTCGATTGTCCTGGTACACTGGACAATTAAATATTTAATTTTGAAATCCTTTTAAAAATTAAACTAAATTTCTATAAATTTTACAAAAATATATTTTTTCAAAACTTGTATACAACACAAAAACAAGTTGTTAAAAATTCTTTTGAAGCTCTAATATGTATGGACAATTCTAATACACATACAAACTGATATAAACTTTGAGATTTTTTTCATAAAATCAATCTTTTAATAAAACAGACTTTAAACCACAAATTCATTTTCAATTAAACTCATTCAAGCAATATATAAAACTTGTGTGCGAGCTTGAGCAATCAAATCTAATCTAAACTTTACAAAACTTTTAAACACATACAAACTCCTTTACAAACTTCAAGTTTTTCTTTATCATGAACTTCTTCTTTATCTTGACTTGATCCAAACATAATTCATATGAGTTAGACTCTTCTTTGAGTACTCGATGTGACCTTTGTGATTGAGCACTTGAATCAACCTGTGTTAGCTTCAAAACTTGACTCGAGTCTTTTGAAGAAGCTAAACAATAAACCATGATCTTGATTAAATTTATAACTTTAACATCACAAGATCATTAGTATTATAACTACATGAGTGAATCTTCATCAAAACTAGATTGATGGACATTTGCGCCAACAATCTCCCCATTTTTTATGATATCAAAACTCATGAAGTTAAATATGCATGGATTATAGAAGAACTCTTTAAAGCTCCCCATTAACTCATCCATAAACATAAATATATAAATATTTAGTAAAGATCAAAACATCAAACAAAATATTCATGAGCAAGCAACATATATGCGTAAATATAACACATGCATATATAAAACTCTAAATTTCTCTCCTCTTTGTCATTTCATCAACAAAAGGGTAAAGAACCAAAGTTAATTTTGAATATCAATTGAAAGAAAATTTTGTCCATTTATTACCAATTTTTAAAAACAAATATAGATACCAATTGAAATTATAACAATTCAAAAAATAGATATGAATTGAAGTAACTGATACCAATTAATCTTAGTTTAATCAAAATAAGAAATTTAATTTAAATCAAGAAATAAGATAGATGCCAATTGAAATTTAATCTATTTAATCAAGAAACAAATTTAAATAAAGATACCAATTTATCAAAACAAGATAGATACTAATTGCAATAAAAGATACTAATTGAAATTTGAACACATTTACTATCATAAAATATTTTGCCAAAAAGAAGGAATTAAATCAAATTAAAGAAATTTCTCCTCCGTTTTGAAATATAAACAAAATTAATGCATGAGCTTAAAAAATAATGATACCAAATGAAATGAAATGAAATTAAGTTAGCAAGAGATTAATTTGTGCTAAAGAACATACACAAAAACATGCATTAATAATTTTAAAATAAGCACAATCAAACAAATCATATTTGTGTATGAAATCAATTATAATTTTAGAGTATACACATATAGATAATATATAAATGCGTACACAAGAATCATGTATGTATGTATGTATGTATGTATATGACATGTGTATTTTATTTCTATCACTATCCTAATATGAATATAAAAAGAATAATCAAATAAATCATATATACACGATCACCCAACCAACCGCCTACAAGAGGTAGATATTTTTAAAATTAACTTTTTGAAAATCGTTAAAAATAATTTGAAAATACTATCATGATATGAATTTAAAAAAGAATACATGTATAAATGTAAGAATCATCAAAACTAAGATATGCACATAGTAAATCAGAATGAGTATACAAAAAATATGAATTAAATTGCACAAAATCAAAAGTGTATTTCAAAAGCTATACAAGTATTTCGTAAGTTCTCAAAAAAAAATTGCGTTTAAACATTTAATCAAAACATATAATTCCTATACAAACATGATATGCTAATAATTAATCAATCAAACCATATAAACTAAAATGGAGGATAGAAATAATTACCGATACTGATAATCTAACTCTATTTATCTTAATCAAATGTGGTCTTCCTACCTTAACTCTTTAATAGTGATGCATCCATTGATTAGTCCATCAAGCTCTGATTGCATTCACCATCAAGGCATCAACTCTCTCACATCTTCAGAAAGGACACACCTACATCAAATAAAACTATTGTGCCTTTTGGTACCCATAATTTCTTCGGTCCCTGAATGTTAGCATTCGAACCCAATCATTATTTTTAATCACATGCAAGTTATTAGAGAAAAAATTAGCCAAATGGCTTTTGCGTCCACAATGTGTACAAGTATATACTTTGACATGAGTGCGAGCATAGGGTGCATGAGAAATGTGTGCTTGAATGTGTGGAACTTATTTCTTGCGAAACATAATTTCAATTTATTATGATCAAAAGCACATTGGCTCAAAGTTGACCCAAATATCAATATTCTTTTTCAAATCACACATCTCATTTTCATCAAAGAGAAAGAAGCAATATCAGCATGAGAAGTGTGGGAATCAAAATTCATTTTCATTTTGTAAAAGAAATGAAATTTTTTTCTTTTTCTTTCAAAGCATTTTTCTTTTCTTTTTCAACAAAAACAAATTGATTCTTCAAACATTTTTTCCTTTTGGAATCAAATCAATTTTATTTTTCGAAGTCTTATTTTCTTTTGAAACAAGAACAAGTTGAATTTTCAAAGAATCTTTTTTCTTTTGAAATCGAATCAAATTGGTTTTTTAAATATTTATTTTCTTCAAAAATAGTATTTAATTTTGAAGATAAAGAATCATTTTCTCTTTTTACATTCTTGTTTTTTATTTTCAATAAATTATATTTTTCTTCAGACATTTCAAAAATGAAGAAATCTCATTCATACTAAGATTATCAAAATCAAAATAAGATTCTGCATTTACCTCAGGGTAATCATTCCCTTGGACTATGAAGCACATACTTGCGGAATCAATCTCACTTTTGGATTCACTATCTGAATTCAAATGTAACCCCCAATCCTAAATGTACGTGTTACAATATCAGTACTCGATATAACATACAATTTGATTTGACATTCCTAATAGTCAGATTGAACCGGTTTCAGTTCCAGATTTTTTTTCTCAATATTTTAGAAATTTTCTGGATTATTTTGAAAAATCTCCGAATTCGGTGTCGACCGATACTGACAATCTGCTATTGAATTTTTAATTTACAAATAGAATTCAGTTTCTAGAATCTACTTTCAAATTATTCTTTAAAATCATATTTTTTTACTTTAGCATATTTTTGAAGATTTTTCTGAATTAGTATAAAAATCAGCTAAACAGGTGTCGCCCAGTATTGGCGATACATTCCAGGATTTTTGACTTGTAAACTAGACTGAATTTCTTAAACTGATTTCACATTATTCCTCAAGATAATATTTTTTATTTTACAGAATTTTTGAGAATTTCTGGATTAGTCAAATTTTAACCCAATTAAAATATTAATTAAATTACATTAGAAAATTCTTTTTCTTTTTTCTTCTTCCCTAATGTTCTTCCTTTCCTTCCCCTGCACGCTGGTCTCCTTCACCGACCTTCCCTTCTTTTACTAAACCGACCTACTCCCTCTCTCTAAAAGATAAAAATCTCTCTTTCTCTCTCTCTTCTATTCTCTCCTCACTCTCTCCCCCAACTATCCCTCTCTCTACTCTCTTTCTCTCACTTATCTACATTCCTCTCTTCTCTGATCGCCGGCCTATGACTTCACCACTGCCAGCGATCCCTCTAACACTACCCCACGGCCTCCACCAATCTCCCTCAACTACTTCCTCCTCCAACATCTCCAATCTCCACCAAGCTCTAACCCAACCATGACCATCCACCCCCCAAATCCACCACACATCATATCATTCTCCCCATTCCCTACATCTCCTCCTCATCCACTGGCTATGCCGCCCAAGTCCACCAACGTGTCGCCCTGACCAAGCCCGTCGGCCATGCTTCACCACCACGAATTCCATCCACCATTTTCTTCTACTTCTTCCTATCTTCTTCTCTCTTTCTTTCCTACCTTTTCTTGCTATCCTCTCTCAATTCTCTCTACATACCCCTCCTTTTGTTCCTCTCTCCCTCTATGCGTCGCCGCTGTCCAGGCAGAGCCGTCGTCACTGGCGAGGCCCAGGCCCAACCCGGCCGCCACCCGTTCCCCTCTCTTCTCTCTCATTCTCTCTCATTTGTGTGGAACCCAATAACAACCCAAAACCCGTTAACCAGCTACCCATTTAAGTCAATTAGGTTTGGGTTTTGGATCCAAACCCGACTCGGTAGCAGCCTAAATCTGCATCCAATATAGAGAAAGGTAAAATTGTAGAAAACCCCTTGATAAGTTATAGCATTTGCATTTTTGACATATTTGTTTCATATTTAACCAATTGTTATTGATTTTAGTGTTCAGGCGATATCTGGAGCATCCGGTATTTGATTAGGACGATTCTCAAGTCGTTGCGATCGTAAAAAGATGAGCTACATCTTTGTACTAAATATGTGAGTGTTTTTCTTTTAAAAAGTTATATTTAATGTGTTGAATAAAAATCAGTTAATTAAATTGTATTTACCGTTTAAATCATGTAAAATGCATTATTGTCCAATAAATCCTGTAAATGGTAAAACACTTTCAATAAAATAATATTTATTCATGATTCATGATATAATATAACATATAAATGAATTAATTATATAAATAATGATTATTAGAATGTAAATTAACGAAATTTCATTTTAATAAATAACTTAATAATTTTAATATGGATGTGTATAGTTTGAGAATAGATAATTCCTGTATGGTACCGATCATAGTAACAATTTTGAAACCGGTATAACAAATACTGATATATAAATTGATGCATGTTAACTATATCACCCTAATACAATCACTATTACCTGAAATTATGAGAATAACCACTGATACACTAGACATTATTATTTCATATACTTGTCACACTGGGCACGGATATACTATCATATCGGACACTATCATTTCATATACCTGTATCACCGTTATACGATCACTATTATTACATGTATTAGTAGCATCGTTACACGAACACTCTTGTACTCTGGACACTGTTATTTCATATAAACACTGGTTACATTGAATACTATTATTTCATATATTTGTGTCACTGATTACACTAATACGCTACACTTGTACTTCTGGTACTTGTATCACCTTTACACGAGTACTCTGCACTGTTATTATATGTACTTGTCGCATGAATTCACCTGTGTTCATGCTTTGATTGTTTCTGTATTCTTGTTACAATGGATTATTGTTCCTGTTACATGGATATTCATATATTTCTGTTACATGACTATATCCTGTAATCTTGATATGGTACTCTTGTTACTAGACATGTGAGTTATTGATATGTGATGTGTGAAACTAAGTGTCACATGGATCAAAACCACAAGGGTCACGTCTAGAATCTCACATCTCTCGTTTTCCGTTTCCCGTTATTTTGTTTCATGTTATCAGCAGAGCTCATGTCCTGTTATCGTGTTACATGTACCATGCACTATTTTTATTCCTGATACACTGTGTAGTATAAATATAATAAATATAACATGGAGATGGAGGAGACTTGACAGTTGACTATATCTTATTGGATGAGTGTTCTGGATCCATCATACTCCCACTGCAAGGGACGTGGTAGTGTTAGCTATCGTCCGTTATAGCTCATTGAGCTTCCTATTTCCCATCCCCCTCTTAGTGGAGGGCCTTGACCTCAGCATGCCAGGGACGTTTAGGGTCATGATTCCGGATATGCACGGGGTACACCCATCCGATTAGAACTGTCTAAGAGAAAGAAAATGAGGATTTTAGAAAGATAGAAAGAAAGAGGAGAGAGAAATAAGGAAGATAGAGTGAGAGGAGAGTGAGAAAAGAGGAACAGAGAAGAAAGAAAGAAATAACAAAAAGAAAGAAAGAAAGAAAATAGGAAGAAAGGAAAAGAGATATGAGGGAAGAAAGGAAGGTAGAGAAGAGGAAGTGGGTGGCCGGCCAGGCCGGCTGGCAGCACGGCGGAGAACCCGACGGCGGTGGGCCCTGGAAGAGAGGGGGAAGGGGAGGTATGGAGGTGGTGATGTTGTTGGGTGATGAGATGATGGTATTGATGGTGGAATTGGAAGTGGATGATAGGTGGGATGGGAGTGTTAATGATGGTGGTGATTGAGATGAAGGTGGAGAAGAGGGAGGAGTTGGTGGTGTATTTGGAGGAAGAAATTGGTGGTGGAAGAGTTGAGCAAGTAGTGGTGTTAGTGGAGGAAGAAGATGGGAGGAGAAATTGAGAGAGATAGGGAGGAAGTGGTGGTTGGTTGGGTGGTGGACGGCTGAAGTAGATGTTGGCCGGCAGTGGAGTGGCTGGTGATGAAGGTCGGTCACGGTGAAGGAAGAGAGGAAGAGTTTGTATTAGAGAGGATAGAGAGGGAAATGGAGAGATTAAAGAGTGGAGGAGTAAGATTGGGGGGAGAAAGTAATTAGAGGGAGGGAGGATTTTAAAGGGAGAGAGCGTAAGTCGGTGGAGGAGGTAGGTGGGAAGTCAGGTGGCATATGGGAGAAAGAAAGAAGAAAATTGGGGAAGAGGAAAAAGAAAGGAAAAGGATGTTATTTAATCGGGTAAAATTTGACTAGTTCAGAATGGTTTCAAAATATTCTGTACAACAGAAAATATTACATTAAGGAGTAATATGAAAGCAGATTCCAAAAGTTTAGTCTGGTTTATAAATTAAAAGTTTTGAAATGTTCATTGATACCGGTCGACACCAGTTCAGTCGGATTTTTGACTATCTAAGAAAAATCTTCAAAAATGCAAAAAAAAATAGAAAACATGATTTTAAGAAATAATTGAAAATGAATTCTAGAAATTCAACTCCGTTTGTAATTTAAAAATTCTCGAATCAACCAGTGATACCGGTCGATATCGGTTTTAGGAGATTTTGCAAAATAATTCAGAAAAATTTTAGAAAATTCTGAAATATTCAAAATATTGAAAAACAGTATTTGAAACTAAAATAAATCAAATCTAACTACCAAAAAAATTAAATCGAGCAGAACACTGGGATCGGGTCCCCGGTTCAGACTGGGGCTGACTCTAAGTCTGAAAATCTGGATCCAATACTAAACAATAATATAAATAATTCACAAACTAATATAATTAGGGAAAAATAAAAAAAAATACGAGAAAAAAATTGGTACACGTCTCCGTGCATATATTCTGGGAATGAGGTATTACATTTTTCCTCCTCTTTTCCATCTCCTCTTCCCCCTTTTCCTTCCTCCTCTTCTCCTTCTCTTGTTCCTTCTTTTCCTTCTCTTCTGCTCTTCCTCCCTCTCCTTCCTCTTCTTCTCCTTCTCCTCTTCCTCCTCCTCCCTCCTCCCCTTCTTCTTCTAATTTTTCTTCTGTTTTTTCTCCTTTTTTCTTCCTCTTTCTCCTCCTCTTCCTCTTCTCCATCTCCTCTTTCTCCTTCTGCTTCCTTATATTCTCCTTCTCCTTTATCTTCTGCTCTTTCATCCTCTTCTCTTGTTCCTCTTTCTCCACATTTGTTGCTCTAATTATCTCTTCTTCCTCCTCTTTAACCTTCTTCATCTTCTCTTTCTTCTTTTCTAATTTTCTTTTTCTCTTTTCTCTTTTTTCATCCTTTTTCTTTCCTCTCTTTCAGCCTTTTCTTTTTCATTTCTTTAATTGTTTTCTAATTCAAGCACTTTGTTTTTCAAATATATATTTTCATTTCTTGAAATCTCTACTTCTTCACTTCTATCATTCCTTGGATCTGGTAGAAAGCCCAAAATATTTATTTTTGACACGCTTTCTTCAATAATTTTTATTCTTGTTTCTTTCCAATTTCATCTTCAGTATTTTCTTCAGCGATTTCTTCTTCTTCCTCTACTACAGCAAGACTGATTATAGTTTTTTCTTCCTTGAAATGTTGGTCATTCTATTTAAAAACTACATGTCAGGTAAAACACATATCAATTTATAACTAAAATATTGAGAATGGCGACTAAAGTCATAGTTTTAACCAAAAATTAGCAAAACTTGTGTTTTAGCAGGACTCCGACTTTGGTCGCAGTCAGAATCAAAATATGTAAGCAAACAATTGAGGATTGCGATAATAGTCGCAGTACTAACAAAACATTAGAAAATTTGTGTTTTATTATGACTGCGACTACAGTCGTAGTTCTAAAAAAATATTTACCACAAGTTATGTTGGCTTATGAAAACTGCAACTTTGGTCGCAATCCTTACGAATCACCGGTTTATAAGAAAAAATTTAAGACTGAAGATTATAGTCGCTGTAACGCCCCACCTCAGCGGATACGAAGACGCTATTAAAACGTACAAACGCATGACGGAAATACCCTCACATATGTACGCTAAGTATATCAGTACAGTCAGGAATCAGAGTATGGATGCATAATGGTAATGTACATTCCAACATTACAGTCCAAGTACATTGTTATCATAGAATGTGATCCAATATTAAAGGAATATTACATCACTATGAGATACAACATATTATTTACAAGAGATTTACATAGGTGAAAAGTGGCAGATGCTCTCGAGCAAGGAGGAATCTCAAGAGCCAGCTAAAAGTAATAGGTCACAAGGATCTACTATCAAGTATTCATGCTTTCCTGTGCCACTCTGATCAGCAACAATAACTTCATCGAGGTCCACGTTCCGGGATCTGAACATGCAGATCAAAAGTTGTCAGAATGCAACCCAACGAGTACGTAAAATCCAAGTAGCTGCTCAAGCAAGCACATGTGTACATGAATATCAGTGGATCGTGTGTTCAAGGTAATAAGGCAGGCATTAACAGTAAATGTAAATAGAATATATTTATTTAAGCATGTATGAACTATATATGTTATATGTAACTGTAGGTAAAACTAATTGTATAAAATCAACCTCCATATCTATGAGAATACTATGTCGAGGGGATAATTCAAACAAGAAAACCCTTTATATACCATATACCTTACTTCACCATTAATTAAGTATATAAAAGTAGAGTTGTTGATCAGAAGTATGTCAGTAATCATATGATCAGTAATTCCAGTATTCTGTCAGTAGTAGTCCAGTATCAATAAATGTTTGAAATTCTAGTACAGTTGGTAGTTAGAATAACTTAATTATATAATAATAACAATATTCATTATCGCTTGTTATTATAATCATTCCCCTCCAGTGTCCTATACCACTGGCAGCTCTACTGGAATCCACATTTCCAGTAGAACACATCCAAATTCTGATTTGCAGACACCATTGTTGAACGAGGGAGTGGTTGAATAACATCCGCTCATGATATTATTATATCAAATAATTAAGTTATATCAAGTAAGGGGTATAATGTAGAGTATTATGTTTACAATAATAATTATCAGTACTATCTGATATTTTAATCATCTCCTACCATTGTCACCCATCACTGGCAGTCCATACAAAAGTTTATACTCTGATAGAACTCAGTCGGATCTAATATGGGTGTCCCAGTGTCCGAATGAAGGAGAGACAATATATCAGTCGTTCCTAAGATCATCATTGTTGGGTTGTTATACTCTCATTATTTATCTGAGGTATGTGTTTCTGATACACATACATCCATATATGAATAAGACGAGTTAAGTTATTGAAAACTGACAGAGATCAACTGTATCAGGTTCATAATGGGTCCTGTGCATTCCCGGGACAATAACCTCAGTCGATTGGATCTGGCCTCCAATCCCAACCACTAGGCTGTAAAGGGTCTTATTTGTATGCCCTGGAATCAGTAGTGGAATCAGTACAGGGTGATAGTACACCCCACTAGAACACCTGTGGCCTCAGGAAGTTCTGAATAGTAGTTGCAACATCGAGCCATTATGAAGCTGTACATATTAATGTCATCAGTTTCCCCTAGCCCCAATGTATGTTGAGTAATTTATTATTATAGTTTGTTCAGTGTATAGTTCTCAGTTCATGATATACCGTTTACGGAGATCAACAGGAGTATAATATCACGGAGATGTGAAATTTTAGAGGTGGCCCCCGTGGATTCAAGAGGGTCCCCTACCACATATATGGGTGATGTGGCACTTTGTTCCACACGTCATCAGTAACAGGAGTATCAGGAATATATTCTTGTCCAGAATTCAGTATTTCAGTAATTCAGTATTCAGGAGTAATTCTTCGTAAAGCGGTAATGATGATTCATGTATTATAAACAGTCAGATATCAGTAATAGTTACAGTATGGCAGAGCAGGAATCAGTATACTGAGTCAAGTATCATGTATCAGGTGTCAAACAATGTCACATCAAATAGTCAGTAGTAGGTGATAATATGTTAAAGAAAAGTATCCAGTAAATAGTATAAAGGCAACACTTCATCTATGCACAAACAAGGGGAGCAAAGCAGTGCTAGGGTAAGACCAGTGAACAATGTTTATTCACTAAAGTGCCCGGTGGAACTCAGGAATAACTCGGTCTTAAAATGTGAGTCTAAAATCTGACAGAGTCTCGCTTAGGCATATCCAGTGATAAAGCGCTGGGCGCTAAGTCTCGCCTACCAGGCGAAGCTAGAACGTCCGAGGATGTTAAACCTCAAGGAGGTTAAGCCCGAATGCTATAGTATGGAACTGCGGAGCCGTTAAGTCCGGAGGCTGTATAAGTACTTGCAGAAGGGGTTAGTACCACAAAGCAGGCAATAAATAATGTAATCACATTTACAATCATAACACAGTATTCCTGAGCTGAGTGGGCGAACCCTCCACTCCCAGTCACCTAGAAACTCGAAGGCGTCAGGCGGTGGCGGTGGCATTGGCCTTTTGCCATTTGGGCGACCTACAAAGTGGTCTCTCGGACAACGCTACCCCGAAGAATAGTTTACCCGAGGACTTTAACCCACGTATCTGCCACCAGGGAACCGTAACCATCCCTTCTGATTACCGCGAACTCCCAGAGGGTGGGCAAACGTCGGGCGATGGCCCATTATGCCTATTGGATAACCAGCGGGGCAGTCTCGCGAGACAACGCAACTCCAGAAGGGAAGTTTGTCCCGAGAGTCTTCTCCTGCAACCTGCACCACCGTTAGTCCCAGATACCAAAAATACATATAATTTCTAGAATACACATTAATTCCAGAAAAGTACAGGAATTTTCTAAAAATACACAGAAAATTTTTAAATACACAGAAAATTTCTAAAAATACATAGATTATTTCTGTAAACATAGGAAAATTTCTAAAAATATATAGTTAATTTCCAAAATATAAAAAAAATCTAATAACGCCCAGACAATTCCTAAAAATTACAGAAAAATCTTAGAAATGTCCAGGAACCCTAATACAAGTCCAGGTACAATAATTATTACAAGCAATACCCAAAACATATATATATATATATATATATATATATATATATATATATATATATATATATATATATAAACATTTGTAAGGGTATTTCTACATGGAAAAGTACCCGCCTAAAATCGAAAAATAGCCGATACTATGTGCACGTGTGCATGTGTAGGGAAGAGTGTGTGTATGGGATGTGATGGTATTGTGCTGGTCGTGGGTTTTAGAGGAAGAGGGAGAGAGAAAATGAAGGGAAAGAGAAAGAAACCTAGAGAGAGAAAGTTCGTGTTTTGTATTTATAGGAGAGAGAAAGGGATTTTGGGAGTGTGGTTGGTGGTGTAAGGTGGTGAAGAGGGAGGTGAGGGGAGGTGATGCTGGCGGCCTGGTGGTGGAGGAAGAGGAAAGGAGAAATCTAGAGAGAGAAAACGAAAAGGAGAGAGAAAGTAGGTTTTTAGGGTTTTAGAGAGAGAAAGGGAGTTTGGAGAAATGGATGATGGAGGAGAGTGGAGCAGGTGGTGGAGGTCTGGGCTGCTGGCGGCCTGAGATAGGAGGAGGTGGTAGAGAGAGAAAGTTAATAGAGAGTAGAAAGAGGAGAAAGAAAGTAAGTTTTTGGTGTTTTAAGATAGAAAAAATTATGGAGAGAGTGAGGGTGGTGTGGCTGGCCCAGGGAGGACCTTTAGATGATATGGCGGTGGTCTTGATGGTGGAGGATTAATTGTAGAATTTTTAGAGTGAGAAAATAAGAGTTTTAGAGAGAGAAGTGAGAGAAAATGAGGAGAGAGAGGGGATTTCAGTTTTTGGTGTAGGGATGAGTGAGAGAGAGTTATTAGAGAGAGGGAGAAGCTTGAAAGGGAAGCCAAGGGCCTGGCTTCTTGGAGAAGCCAAGAAGATTCTAGAAAAATGGAGAAGAGAAAGAAAAGAAAAGGAAAAGGAAAAGAAAAAGAAAAGGAGGGAAAAATGAAAATGTAAATATTATATTGTTGGGAGGCAACATGCAAATGTCTCATAAGAAAATGATATAAAAATAAAAACGAAGAGAAATGGAAAAGAAATGAATTTAGAAAAGAAAGAAAAGGTAAATAGAAGGAAAAAGAAAAGATTTAATTAAATAATAATTAAAAAACTTTTGAAATTTCTGGGTAGAGTCCAGACCCAGTATAGAGTCTCGTGTAAAAATTTCTGGTGAAACGGAAGAAAACATACATAAAATGATGAGTACAAGATTAAAACGTAAAAAACCAGTAAAAAGATACATATTCTGAAATTAGGGTATTATAGTGGCAATATTAACAAAATAGTAGATAAATTGTGTGTAGTTTATGTTATTTTATACTAACTTTTTCTTCTTCAATCTCTGACAGATTGATATCACCTAGGGCTTTGCTAATATGGTGCAGGTCCCATTTTACTGTCCTTGTAGTTTTGTCCTCTATTCTCTTTCTTGGCTCGATAATTTCAACTCTTTCACATAACCAATACTGCAGCAGATATTAATGTATCAGTTAAATAATAAGTGATCATATATATGCAATTAATATAACTTTTTAATAATAGTTTAATTACACTTATAAGAATTTGCACTGACCATCCTTGTATCTTAAATTTATTCTGCCTGAAATTGTCAAATAATTCAATGAGGAACTGTCATTCAGCTTTAGTCCAACACGTGTTTTTCATCAACTGAATATTTTCAATCTGCTCCACTAAAAACCAAGGTACTGTGCATTTACTGCCCGAGAAAATAATATCGCTGACATATATAGAATTATCGACGTTGTGAAGTCAGGCACAAGCCTTTGTCTATTTTTAATAACTTCATTTAACGTCACTTGTTCCATCTGCTCATCACTTGTCAAATCTAATTTAATTCTCCTTCTTTTTTTACCAAAAGATCATCCAAAGCATTTTCAATTGAGATTTTTGTGATTTTCTTCACATTTCTAAATAGTGTTAATGACACCCTTGTTCTTCAACGTACAAGTTTTATTCATAAAAAAATCAGCTCCTTCGATAGGTAGACCAAACAAAAGCGTCACATTCTCTATCATTAATTGAATTCTTTTGCCCCAATTTCGAAGCATCTTGAATTTCTATCATATTGATCTACTATTTTCAAAATATTGATATTGGATTTCAAGCTCTTTTCTGTTCCAAATTTCTCATTGTAGAATGCCATATATGTAGGATTAAAAGGTGTGTTCTTCATAGCAATAATGAAATCTGAATAAACATGCTTCTTGAATCATTTTATTAATTCACAGATTGGTTTTAGGTTTGATCTTAAGGGACGAACTTTCACTTATTGTCTAATTCGTGAGGCACAAAAATTCAAAACAAAAAGTCAAAATTTAAAAAATTGTAGTTATATAAGGACTACGATCAAAGTAGTAGTCTTTCTAAGCAGCCAATTTTTCAAAGACTGTTATACTTTTGTTGCAGTATTTCTAAAACAAACATATTAAAAAAATGCTGAAAGTCACATTCTTATGTTTGAAATATGATTAAAACCGTTTTTTATTCCAAAGCATTATTTTCAAAGGCTGTGACTTGATCGCAGTCTTTTTAAAACAAATATATTAAAAAAAAGGTGAAAGTCACAGTCTAAAATTTGAAATGTGATTAAAAATTATTTTATTCCAAATCAGTACTTTTGAAATATTGCGTCTTTGGTCGCATTCGTTCTAAAAGAAATATAGAAGAAAAGCTGAAAGTCGCATTTTAAAGTTTGAAATGTGATTAAAAGAGCTTTTTATTCGATTTATTTTTTTTATAGATCGGTTATTTCAAAACTGGCGATGCAAAACGAAGCTAGAAGACAACTTTTTGTTTTTAGGACTGCGATCTAAACCAAAATATATGTAAAGTGTGAAATATTTGATTAAAATCTATATGAATACAAAACAAATAAAAAATCATAATTTTTTTAAGCAACCAACTTCTAGGGTTTTTCGCTTGAAATTTACCTTTTCGGCTGCTGTTTTCTTGCTCATCATCGTGATCCAAATTTTTTATCACTATCGAATTTGACGTAGATGAATTAGAAATTTATAATTCCAGTTTACTTTCACTAAAATTCTTTAAAAATCACACTTTTTTCCAACGAAAATTTGTGGATGAGTTTTTTCTGGGTTAACAGTAAAAATAAAGGTATTTTGGTCCTTTGCTAAAGTTAAAGTGATTGACGGTTTTTTTCAAGATTTTTGCCTTAATTACCACCTACTACTCTGCCACAAACCTGTAGCAGAGATTGTGACACGTCGTTGCCACTCTCAGCTGATGACTGAGATACAGAAACCCCTATATATTATACTTATATTTATCTCTTCTCATCCTACACATATATTAAAGTAAGCTTAGAACTTAAACATAATTAATTATTCATTAACTAAAGATTGAATCCCTTACCATACGAAAAGTAATTAACTTGTCATTTTTAATCATTTTTATTTACACATTAATTGAATATTAAAATTTTCAGTTAGAGTTTAATAATCCGGTTGTTACATATCACGTGCAACTCATGTGAAGATTTAGCGTCTCCATCGCAGAAAGTATGAAATTGCAATGTTGTTAAAATTAGAGGTAGCATCATGATTAAAAAAATGTAAGGAGTATTTTCTTGATAAAACTCACAAAATACGGAATATTTTCGTGCAATTTTCCTTTTTGAAACCCCCAACCACATCAAAGAGTAAGGGTGCGTTTGTTCACATAAGTGTGGGTGTAAGTGTAAGTGGCACTTGCACCGAAAGCACTTTATGGCGTTTGTTTTGTGTAATTCGGGCGCAATTGCAAGTGGCACTTGCATCCCTTTTGTAACCCTTTTGCATCCTATTTGAAGTCCACTTGCAGTTAAAAACAGTTAATTTTATGATCATGTAAATCTCATTTTTTATTATTAAATTAACTGTTAGACTTTTATTTTGAATTAAATTAAATTATTAATTTAATAAAAAATTAATTTGTATTTTTCTGAATGATTAAGCAGCTATTTTTTAATATTTGTTATTTTGCCTAAATTTTTAATAATTTTCTTAATTATTAAACCATTAATTTTTTGTTTTGCCTTAAATTTTTTATCTCAGGTTATTATATAAAATATTTAATTTTTTAATATTTAAATTTGTTAATAATTTCTAATATTTAATTAATAATATTAATTATTTAATAATAATATTATTTAATATACTATATTATTTAATATAAAATATTATTAATTTATTATTAATATTTTATAATAATATTTTTAATTTAAATATTTATTCATTTAATATTTCTAATTAATAATTTTTAATATTTATAATATTTTTTAATATTTTCAGTATTTAATTTTTTAAATATCAAATATTTAGTATTTAATTATTTATTTTTTAATATTTTTCTCATATTTTTAATTTTTAAAATTTTTTTAAATATTTAATAATTATTTAACAGTTAATTTTGCTACCAATTTTTTTCACTTATAACTCTCACATTATCAAACAAATTCTATAAGTAATAATATACTTTATCACTTACACTTTTAAATTATCAATCAAATACTATAAAGCTTATTTATTTCAAAACAAACATGTCCTAAGCAAGGCCAGGAGTTTTTGTTGGGTTTTTGTGTGCCACCAGCGCAAATGACCCTATCCGTATTATTTTATTTTATTATAGTCAGCAAAAGTGTTTGTGCTGTCAGTGCATTGTGCGGTGTGTCTAAGCCTTGGGTTGAGTGGCCTTCTAGTTCACACACATCGGCGCCTCAGCCCCACATCAGCCGTCCGTCCCTTCTCTCTCTCTGGCTACCAAAGAGCCGCAAACAAAGAAAGAAAAAAAAAGGAAAAAAGAAAGAAAGAAGAGGAGGTTCAATTGTAGGTGCTTGAAAATTTATGGTGTCTGCTAACCCTGTGAGTGGCGACGGCGGCGGAGGCTGTGGTGGGGTTGGAACAGCGAGCGCCGGATGCTTTGCCGAGCAGCAGCCAGGGATGGCGTTGCCGGGGATGATGGGATCGCTGACCGCGACGTCGGCGGCGGCGGCGGATTCCGCGGCGGAGGATCCCAGCAAGAAGCTCAGGAAGCCGTATACGATCACGAAGTCGAGGGAGAGCTGGACGGAGCCGGAGCACGACAAGTTTCTCGAGGCTATACAGCTGTGAGTTTTTGTTCGGTTTCTTGTTGAGTTTGGGTGTTGGTTATAGCGAAATTATGGGGTTTATTTGGGGACAGTGGGATCGTTGTGGGTTTACAAGGGTAACTAGATTGTGCCTGAGTTGTGAATTAGGGTTTGAGCCAGCGATATGAGCACTTGAAACCTAGGGTTTTTCAATTGGAATTGGATTGAGCTGGTTGAGAGCTGTTAAATTTAAGAGTTTTGGTAGCGGGAATAATTATGAAGATGAGAAGACGAGAGATTTGAGGATTCTTGCGAGCAAGATAGCTGTTTGGTTTTCCATTTACTTGAATAGTGTCTTTTATACTTTTCCTGTTCTTGTGAGGATGAAAGGGGCATGGCTGATTTGGATTGTGATGGCTTTATCGGAGCTTGGATTAGATATTCTCTTTGCTTTGAAGCCAACTATCAATCAGTGGGCCGTGTCATCCGTCTGCCACATTTTGCCAAGTTCAGGCAAGAATGCTATTTTTGTATGAGCAAGTCTGGAACTTCAGCATAGCTGCTTCAATTTATTGAGGAATATGTCTTCGAGGATTCTATAAAGAAGGAACTTTACCAGTCGTAATTTGCAGCTTATTTCTCAAGTACACAGGAATTCCTGCAATGTAGATGTGGTTTTGTTTACAAGCAAGAGATAAAAACTACCCAATTTTCTTCTAGGATTTTTGAGAAGTTAGGTTTTCCTGATGTATAAATGTTAATAGGTAGCTGGAGATTTCGCTTAGACAGCGTCTGGACTACCAATTGACTGGGTGCTAAACTACAGCTGATCCCTTCTGATGTTCAAGGAAGGCTTTTGTCAGTTAAAACTGCAAAGAATATTTTTTGATGTTAGGAGTTGTTCTGTTCTGTAAGGTTGAAACAAGGGTTAAAATAGGTTGCTCCATTTGAAACCTTTTGCCGAGCTTGTTATTTAAGAAAATATGAGCCTCCAACTTCAGAAAGATGGAGCCCGCTGGGAGACTGTGTCATGAAGAAAATGTTTGGGAAATCAGTTAGATTTGACCTTGTGGGCTTTATCACCATGCTTAGAACATTCTGGAGCACTCCTGCATCCTGTTTTCTGTAGAATCGAGGTTCATGGGATTGCCTATAAAGCAACGTATGAGAACCTTACAACTGAGGTTATTGTTGGGCCATGTTACCTGCTTGTGGGCGGTAAATCAATGTGTTGGTACTATGAACCACAAATTGTGCTCTATGTAGTGCTCTGGTTTACGAGTCAGCTTCTGCCGCACTCAGTTCTGCATTGTAGGTGAATATTAAAAGAAATTTTGCCTCTTTCTTTTTACCTAGTAGAGAACATATGAAAGCTAGACTTTGAAGTTGTTTGCTTGGCCCCTTTTGGCGATAGTAATTGTTTTTTGGTTCAAAGTCATTATTGGTGTGGTGTATTTCAATGCCTAAGGGACTTAGATTTTTGGCAAGTTGTGCCCGGACTTCTGACTGGGGTCATATTTTGGATGGTAGGACAGTTCTTTTTTTTTGATGGAAGAAGAGTAGGGGGCCTAGGAATAGAAAAAAGGGCTAGTGTGAGGTACATGTTCATTTTAGTTAACTGGGAAATCCAGAAAAAGATTTTTGCGACTCTAGAAATGAAAACAAGAGGCTACTGAATTTCAGGGACACAGATTTCTGTGAATGAACCTGAAAATGAGGGCTCTTCTATGGGAAATGGTTCTTATTTAACATGGTACCCTTATTCTAAAAATAACAAGAGCTGATGTAGCTGGTAAACTTGAATGAAACTTGATATCGTTGTGAGGTAAAAATGTAATATAGAGACATGAGGTGGAAAAGGGTTTAAACTAGCGGTGTTAAATCATTAGATGAGAACTTAAGGATCCTTGGAGTAGAACGTGAGTATATTTTCCATCATAACTGGCTAAAATTGCTGCTTCTTTGAGTATTTTGAATTTTTTTGGCTTAACATCAAATCCGGAAATGTTGAAACAGCTCTAGGTTTCTACACACTTATTGTCCTTGGTGTAGGTTAAGAAGAGTGAAGATGTGTCTAACTGTTAGATCTGTGTTTTTTCCATTGTTCGAAGAAGTTCCGTATCGTAATCAGCCGACAAAGAGAGAATCGGTGGTATTTAATTGGAATCGGCCGGAATCGGTCGGATCGACCGATATCAAGGTTGGAATCTATTAGAATCGGCCAGAATATGCCGATTCTATTCCGATTCAGTTGATTCTAACACAACTATTGCCAAACTGCAAATTTAGCAGTATCTTCTCGATTCTGCAGCATAAAAAATTGATTAATTGATGGTGACTCTGCGCCCATTGCTTGAATTCCATCAGTCTCTTAAGCCAACAACATAAAACATTGTCTCAAATCTTATATCGCTTTCAATGCCTCGTGGGTACTCTGATTATTCTCGAGCTCGAGAAAATTCTATGCTTACTCTTGCTAAATATTATAAATATTCCTCTTCATTGCCAACAATTCCCCAAGAGATTTTTTTGGGAAAAAATCAAAATGGGTAATTAATCAGAGGAATAATTTGTTACATTAATTGTTTTTTAAAAGTTTACTTTTAGAAAAATTGTTAAAAATGGTTAGAAAAATAATTTGTTGTCTCTGGTATAAGTAATTAATTTATTTAGAAAATATTAAAAAATGATTAGAAAATGGCTGTCATGAAGATAATTAAGTAGAATATAATTAATTTGTTAGATTAATTATACATTATTTGTTAGATTAATTATGACTTACTTTATTTAAAAAATTTTAAATTTTCGTCACAAAATGGATGCAATTAATATAATAACTAATTAATTTTAGAAAATGTTAGAAAATGGTTGTCATGAATATAACTACGAAGAATATAATTGGTTTGTTAGATTATTAGTATTGTAATGTCTTTGTAAGCATGCTTAATTTATGTCTTTGCATTAACTACTTTATATTGTAATGTTTTATCCAAATGTGATAAATTCCATTAAATTAATTTTAAAAATATGTTAAAAATTGTTAGTAATTATCTGAACAAAATTTTAAATATTTTCTTAAGATTCTTTTTGACCGAGATCGATATTAGTGAGACGAAATGACCGATAGGGCGGATATAGCAGATTCTAATACCTAAAACTGCCAACCCATTCCGATTCCGATTCCGAGATTGTGAACCATGGGTTTTTCATCTATACTCATGTTTCTTCCTATCATTTCTTCAACCAACAGTCTCCCTACCTATAGAGTAGGCTTCATGAAATGGTTGCACAGAACAAGGAGACCAAGGACTACATTCAATATGATTGCTATTTTGAGCAAGTATGAGATGACCATGAGAGCTTGAAGGGTCTTTAGATTGCTGCTGAAAGAGGGCAGGGGAGACTGATTCTGGAATAACTGTTAAAAATGTGATTTTAGGAATGGAGTATGATATGATGAGCAGTCCAAACTTTGTTGTGAAGAATAGGATTTTCCAAGGTAGCAAAGGGGTAAAGAAGTAGCATTCCTTAAGTTGACAAAGGGGCACAAGAGAATATGCTATATTGCATTAACCTGCTTGACAAGCAAAGTGATGATGCCTCTGAATGGAAGAGGGAAGGTCCAGCATTAGTTGCTTAGGTAATAACATCAAAAGATTGGCATTCTTTAGCTATTTAGGGTATGCAATCTGTTCCAAATGGCATGAATCTCCACAATGGATGCTTCTCTTGCCGGTTTGCGCAAGAATCAATAACGCTGAATAGTTGGCATGTCTTAGTGAACAAGCATGGGCCTTTGTGATGAAAAACTAACTCGACTCGTGTCTCCTCTATTCCTCCCTTCTTATTGTAGGCGAGCGAAAAACATCATATGTTTAGTCTCCTTCCTATTATCCTGGAATTGTATGCATGTCTCTCAGATATATTTGCCGAAGAGACAATTGACTTCTTTCGAAACAATTAGATGCCCATTTTAGTCTTTGTGCATGTTCAGTGGGGGGCAAGAGTTGTGGGTGGTAAGTTTTTCCTGTATCCTCTCAAATTTAATGACTAGTTGCAACGGCATAGCAAAGCTACCGACCCCTCTGATTTCTCTCAATCTAATGATGAGTTGCAACTGCGTAGTGAACCCCCCCCCCCCCCCCCCCCCCCCCACCCCCCCCCCCCCCCCCAAAAAAAAAAAAAAAAAAAATGTGCGTTCATGAGAGGGAAAGTACATATTTTAGTTTGTTTGGAAGATACTTAGGCCCGTTTATTAACAATAGCTAGAGGCTAGTTTTTGCTAACTTTTACCAAACAGCCCAAAAAGTTCATGATTTAGCATATAATCATGGCATTTGGAGTTATTTTGAAATCATGCAAGAACCAATTTTCTCCCTAACTGTAGAATCATAATTCAAACAAAAAGTTTGGATTAGTAACTCTTGACAATCACACACAAAATCCTGTTACTTCCAATCCTCTTACTAAGCAACTAACAAAACCCAAATCCCTATTACTATAGTTGCACTACTTCCCGTAAAACTGTTTACTCTTATTCCTACACTCTATTTACCAAACGGGGCTTAGAAACAACATCTTAAAGGAGTAAACATATGTCACACTTTGCCTTTCATTTCTGAAGTAGCTAAGCTAACAAAATTTCTGCGGAGGTTTTTATGGAGATCTAACCTTAAATTCTGGAGAAAGAGAAAGGAAAAAGGTTCATGCTTTTGGCTAGTAAATGAAGAAACAAACATCATTAGGACAAATATATTCTTCAAAAGCTGGCTTTTATGGGATGCTTCAGATTAATCAGATTACCTGTCTTTTATTTTTTCTGTGCCCCCTAGACTTGAATGAGCTTCTAAGCTAGGTTAGTCGAATTTGCTTCATCATTGGTCTTTTGTTTTGTTTGACCCCCCTAAGAATTGTGTTTGATTTCAAGTTATATTAATTATAAAAGATATGTTTATATTGATTCATAAATTTAATCTCAATTTTCTTGGTGAGAAATGAGTTAAATCCATTTTTTTTCTGGTCTTTACTTTTTGATATTCAAAATTGTTACTTTTTATCTCTTTTGACTATTGTAGTTTCGATCGCGACTGGAAAAAGATTGAAGCATTTGTGGGCTCAAAGACGGTTATCCAGGTATTTTTCATGAGCCATGCTGTTTAGAAACTTAGATCCTGCAAACATCATAGATCATTTTATTCTAGTAGAAGATAGATTGTTTTGCATTTATTTGTTGAACTCGGAGAAGGGCAACAATTGGTAAATGTATGTTTCTAATTTTGATTTTTTTCAATGATTGTTATAGAATAGAATATATTTCCCTTTTGTCATGCTTTTCTGATTGTTATTATTCAACATCATTAATTTTATTGGCAGAACACAGGGTTTGGTATTGTTAGTGTTCAGAAGTTTTTTCTATTTAAAAAAAGGAACGAAACACAATATTTTGAAGCTTTGATTTTTTTTTTTTGGGGGGTCCACGAGCCCTTAAAGTTTTTGGTTTCTTTTTATTTGTTTTTAGGTTTGCGATTCTTGGAAGTGACGACACCTTGGGTTGGAATTTCTTCTTTGGATGATGTTAAAGGCTTAAAATCACTATTTAGTGTCAAGTCAGCTAAAGAAAGACAATTGATCTACTGATCGAGAGCATTATTTGCCATTTTGCTATTGTAGATGTGTGGTGACCTCCCTCATCGTTGTGCAACACGGGAATTGAATTTCTGTTAATCTTGGAGACTAGTTTTCTTTGAGAACTTAGTGGAACATCTCTTTCTTAGAGGAAAATACTTATGCATAAGAGTTCTTTGCTATGTCTGCACATGTCATTATTGGTTCCCATATTAAGTAGAACTCTGTACCAAAATTCTGATAATATTCAAGGTCAATTTTCATGAGAGTACTTATTTAAATTGCTGCTTTATTCATAAATCGCAGCTATGTTGATGTCATACGGCTAAGATGTGTTTTTCAAACTAGACTAGTTCTTTCTTGTCTCTAGGGAGTTCCTGATGGGGACATCTCTCCAGGATTACGATTCTACACCAGGAGGCGTCGTCGCACACTTTCAGTCTGGTTCGATTAGGGCTAGGAAATTCAATTTAGTTATTTTTCCCTTTTATTGTAATTTTTATTTATTTGGCAGTTTTCTTTTAGTCCCATATCGGTTGTAATGTGATCTTTCTGTTGATGTAGGCCTATTTAAGGCCAAGACTGGTATTGTTATTGATAGTTTTGGAATGAATGAAAATTGCTTTTAGCTTTGTAGCTTGTGTGCTTTGGGTGAGAAACCCTAGGGGGAGAATCCCGCCCGGTTCCCTATCATTTTGGTATCAGAGTCAGGTTCCTGAATTCTTTCAAAACACAAAAGAAAATCCACAACAAAATTCCCCTCCCAAAATTAAAACCCTATTTTTCTCTTCTCCTCTTCTGAGCGCCGCAATCAAAAAAAAAAAACACAAAAAAATTCCTCCTCCCAAAAATTAAAACCTTACTTTCTCCCCTCCTCCTCTGAGCGCCGCCAAAGGAAAAAAAATCAACGAAACCCTATTTCTCTCTTCCCCCTACAGTCCGCCGCCACCTCTTCCCTGAGATTTCAGGCCAAAATCGACCTCCGCCCCGCCAAAACCCTCCATCGATCGATCTCTCGTCTCAAGTCGAGCCCGATTGCACCACCAGCGAACAGCACCAGCACCGGCAACACTCCAGTCTCCCCCACCGCCATCCAACGTCCTCAACTTCGTCACCAGTAGTCGACGACGACATCCAACACTCCAGTCTCCGCTCTAGACAAACAAACCCATCATCATCTTCTCAAACAAACCTTTTTTTTGCTCAGGGCGCCCGCCGTCCACTCTCTTCCTCTCTTCGGGAAGGCCTCCATCAAAGAGATCCATCTGAGCAGTTCAACAGACCCTCCGTTGCGTTCCCCACCACAGCGAGATCTCCTCCGCCTCTCCAAAGCATCATCGAGCGTCTCAATTTCGTCTTCATCTAGAGCCTGTCGCCATCTTTTCCTGGTGTTTCCAGATCGCCGCCGCCAATATTCTTCATCACTGAATCATCACCAGGTCTATGCCCCTTCATAAACTTCACCGTTTCGACATCGAGTTTTTTTTCCCCTCACATCAACCAAGTCGCGCCATCGACATCCTCACCGACGACTCCTTCCCCATCAACACAAGATACACTTCATCAACCTCATCTTCAACAGAGTTTCGAGAAAGGTATATTGGATTTCACATAGACCTTGAAGCGTTTCTTTATGGTCTCAATGTTATCGTCACTTCTTCCCTGATTGCTGCTCCAAAGACGCCTCTACATTCCTCCTTCAGTCCAACAAAAATTTTTATTTTGAGTGGCAACAGAGACCATCAAAGGATCATAACAGGAAGTTTTTATTTGAGTGCGACTTGGAATTCTGATTGGTGGTGATTCGAATTCGAATCCGATTACGACTGATCCGTGAGCTACAGTCCAAAGCCTGAAGCAATCTCAAACACGCTAGTGCATTTTTGAGCGACCAGGGTCCAAGTGGGAATTTTTTTTCGACTATCCAGGTAATCAGTATTCAGGTATAAATTCCTTTGAATTGAAATTTTAGATACCACTTTGATTCTGTCATCATACTTTCATCAATAGCTGTCATCCACATATAGTGAGCGAGTGTATCTGCTTTGCTGTTTATTTGTGACATCTTAATATTAATTTAGGGACTGCTGATACATAGTGGACATCTACAGTGCATAGAATTAATATTTTACAAAATATTGAGGTCTAATTGTAAGTTCTTTTTACAACACAGTCTCTATTTTACACTCTTGAGGTTGCTAGCTGATTCATTCGCCTTATTGTGCGCTTTACTTTATTGAATCGTTGCTGATCCTCTGCATCTTCTGCATCATCCTGCACGATTGCATTAGATTTTGTTAGTGACATATAGAAATTAATAGGTTGCATTCATTATTATATATATTAAAAAAAATCATCCTAAATTCAGCATTTAGATAATAACAATAATAATAACAAAAAGAAAAAGAAAAGTAACTGTGCATGCGTACTCGTAGTGGTAGAGTCTACGACCTAGTTGAACCCAATACAGACATGGATCCCAATGCTTCTTCGTCTGGTATCACCTCACCAACAGATTACATGAGTCTTGAAATTCTCAACTCTTGAGGAAATTAAGGCCCAAATGAACACTCTAGGTCAGAGAATGGATAAGTTGGAATTGGAACGTCATGATAGCTCTCGTAATGAAGAGCGACAACTTAATAATCGTCGAGAGGAGAGAATAAACAAGAATTATAATCGATACAATGAGGATGAATGGTACTTGAAAAACATCAAAGTGGACGTGTCAAATTTTGACGGTCGCTTAGACCCACAATATTACCTTGATTGGGTAACGAGTCTAGAGCGTTATTTCAAGTGGTACGAGATGTCCCAAGAGCGGCGAGTCCGTTTCGCTGCCATCAAACTGGTAGGACAAGCGGGACAATATTGGTCTAATGTTGAAAGACTGATAGCCCTCAGGAGGCAAGAACCGATCCGGATTTGGGATGAGATGAAGGCTAAGTTAAGCCAGAAATATTTTCCCATTACTTTTCAGGATCAACTGTTAGACAAATGGAGCAGGCTAACACAAGGAACTCGCTCGGCTACAGAATACATTGAGAAAATTTGATGAGTTCTTGACCTGGTGCAGCGAGTTCGTCGATGAATCCCCAACCGTAACCCTCTCCAGGTTCAGGTCTGGCCTTCGTGATGACCTCCGTAGGGAACTCTTTGCAAGGGGTGTTAGTGATTTAGAACACGCCTATCAGATAGTTCGAGACTTAGATGCGTCTCGAGGATCTTACTATCAACGAGGTTAGATTACAAGAACCAAGGCACTAGAGCCCCCTCTGGACAGTCCCAGCTCAAACCCAATCCTAAAAGTTCGGTCCCAATAGGAGATCTCAAGGGTAAAGGCCCAGTTGAGGGCGTGCCACGAACCAACCCCCGCACCCAATGTTTCAAGTGTCAAGGATATGGGCACGTAGAAAAGTTCTGCCCAAGCAAATCCAGAACCCTCTTTCTGGATGATCAATCAGATGAGGTGCAGGATGAACCTCAAAAGGAAGTTGTATTCGTAGGAAATGCGAGCAGTGATTCTGAGAATGATTTAGAACAAGAGGAATTTCTTAGTACTATCAGGAAAGTTGCTGTGGTTCGATGTAACCTCGCTCAACCTAAAGACATGGTTGACTGGCGAAGAACCTCAATCTTTCACACATGGATAAAGATTGGTGATAAAAATTGTAAAATCATTGTCGATAGTGGAAGTTGCATAAATGCTGTGTCATCTAGTTTGATTTCAAAAATAGGGTTGAAGACGGTCCCTCAGCCTAATCCGTACAAAGTTACCTGGATTAACACAGCATCGATGGAGGTGAATGAACGATGTCTTGTACCTGTGCAATTTGCCACCTATAAGGACAAAATTTGGTGTGATGTAATAACTATGGATGCAGGACATATGATTCTTGGTCGGCCTTGGTTATTTGATATGGACGTGACTTTGTGGGGAAAGTCCAACACTTGTACTTTCAACTATGAAGGGCAATGGATCAAACTAATTCCGAGTCAACCCAGATCCAAACAAGAGAAAAAGCCAGTAGACATGAGAAAAGAGAAGAATCTCAACTTAATCAGCCATAAAGAAATTGAACAAGAAGTGATTAGTGGGGCACAAGTCATCGTTTTGCTTGCTCAGGAAGTAGCGAAAGAATCTCATGAAACGATTCTTCCTGAAGTGGCCCATATTATCACAAAGTTTGCTGATGTATTTCCTAACGACCTCCCTGTTCAACCGCCACCAATGCGGGACATTCAACATGCCATTGATCTAGTTCCGGGAACCACTCTACCCAACTTGCCGCACTATCGAATGAACCAATGGAACATGCTGAATTACAGAGGCAAGTTGAAGAGTTGTTGAGCAGAGGGTTCATACGAGAAAGTTTGAGCCCTTGCACCAATATGATGGCTCACTTCTTGCTATATTCTAAAACGTCGGATGCATCTCGGGTTGCTACAATCTACTTTGATGAAGTTGTTAGGCTACATGGACTACCCAAAATAATTGTCTCAGACAGGGATGTTAAATTTACGAGCTACTTTTGGAAAACCCTGTGGAATAAAATGGGAACTAAACTTCAGTTTTCTACGGCCTTCCATCCACAAACTGATGGTCAAACTGAAGTAGTCAATAGAAGTCTTGGTAATCTGCTACGATGTTTAGTGGGTGAGAATCTTAGAGTATGGGATTTTGTGTTACCTACTGCTGAGTTTGCATACAACAGTTCTGTCAATAGAACTATAGACATGAGTCCATTTGAGGTAGTGCATGGTTATCAACCTAGGCAACCTATAGACTTAATTCCCATGGTACCCTATCATACTAGGATGTCTGAGTCAGCTGCATCATTTGCATCACACATTCCTAACTTGCATAAGGAGATCAGCAATCAAATTCAGAAAAATAATGCAAACTATAAAGCTTATGCAGATTTGCACAGGAAAACACATGAGTTTAACGTAGGAGACTACGTGATGGTTCGGATTCGACCAGAACGGTATCCTCCGGGTACCGTGAAGAAATTGCACGCACGTAGTGCGGGACCATTCAAAATTTTGAAGAAAATTAATTCAAATGCATATGTGGTAGATCTCCTACTGGATTTTGGCATTAGTCTCTCTTTTAATATTGAAGATTTGCTTGCTTATAGAGGGCCCAATTTTTCCCCTGATAATCTTTTATTGGATGAGCCTTCCCCTGTGCCACCTCCTGAGAGACCCTTATTACCTCCTCTTTCCCAAATACATCCAACCCATATGGCAGATCAAATTGATGAAATTATTGATGATCAGATTGTCTCTGCTAGAGATGGTGGTTACTACAGATTTTTGGTTCGTTGGAAAGGATTACCTGATTCTGATAACACTTGGATTAATCGAGAGGAACTCCAACGGTTGAACCTTGATCGTCTGGAGCATTATGAAAGCCGTGGAGGTTCACGTTCGACAGAGTCGAGTTTTTTCCAACCCCGAGGGAATGAGGGGGACATCTCTCCAGGATTGCGATTCTACACCAGAAGGCGTCGTCGCACACTTTCAGTCTGGTTTGATTAGGGCTGGGAAATTCAATTTAGTTATTTTCCCCTTCTATTGTAATTTTTATTTATTTGGCAGTTTTCTTTTAGTCCCATATCGGTTGTAATGGGATCTTTCTGTTGATGTAGGCCTATTTAAGGCCAAGACTGGTATTGTTATTGATAGTTTTGGAATGAATGAAAATTGCTTTTAAGCTTTGTAGCCTGTGTACTTTGGGTGAGAAACCCTAGGGAGAGAATCCCGCCCGGTTCCCTATCAGTTCCTTATCCACATAAAGCAAGAAGTAGGGAGCATATCAAGGTCAGAAGTTAATATGTGGCGTGATATATTTTGTGCCTACTCTCCTATAAGAAAATGGTTCCTATCTTGTTGATTATCAGTCCAGATCTTAACTAGAAGTCTAAAAGCTCTACCTGAGATCCTTTTCGTCAAGGCACATTTTACAAGGTTTCTTCTGGAAAACTTGTTAACACGAGCTTTCTTCTTTCAATATCCACAAAGAAAACAAATTCAAGACTTGGTCTAGTATGAATTTAGGTATACTAATAAGATAACAGGATTTTGCCTGGTCACACGTCGTTTATCATTCAAAGTAAGTGTTGATTGATATAAATTAACTGAAGTGTCGTTAAAGCTTCATTCACGTGTGTTTTGTGCAAACTAATGTGAGGTTATTTGTAACTCCACATGAGGCCTAAAGCTAGTCTCCAGCTGTCAGTTCTTATTACCTTTTGACTTGTCCAACACTTCATCTTATTTGTTAGATTCTGGGTGGATAATTGATATCCATTGGTTTTCAATGTTATCATGTACATCAATTTTATGTGCATGTGAAAATCCTTGCAGGATGATGAAAGAACTGTCACCTTCTTATCCTGCTGTGGGTAATATTGATATATCAAGATGTGTTTTCCTCAACGATGAAACACCTATCAATCTGAGGAGTGACAAACATAGCTAAAGTCACATTTATTGGGTAGGACTAAAGGCCAAATGATGTAGAACGGGGAAGAAGAAAGGGGGGAAGAAATTAGGGTTCAAGAAAGAAGATGATAAAGATTTGGTTCTGGATTCAACACTAAGGAGTTCTCTTTCCACTTTGCACATCACCATGCAAAGATTCAGAACAAAGCAACAATTAATTTGCACCAAAAGGATTTCTAAATCAGCTGAGTTACTAAACAACTACAACATTTGGCCTTTTATAGGCCTATATAACTAGAAGTCTTTCGTTATAACCCGATATGGGACTACAACAAAAATAGAAAACAAGCTTAA
The DNA here is from genome assembly GCA_038442645.1 of Agave tequilana. Lineage (NCBI taxonomy): Eukaryota > Viridiplantae > Streptophyta > Magnoliopsida > Asparagales > Asparagaceae > Agave > Agave tequilana. The sequence goes on from JAVJIF010003822.1 coordinate 102,529, forward strand.
CCTAAAATAAAGAGGAAAATAGCCTAAACAAATAAAGACCCTAATGATTCCCATCAAATTCTCTCCAACAACGACAACAACTAAGCCATTTGTCCCAAGTATTTGGGGTCGGCTACATGAACCAAAAGAGAATTACGCCGGATCGGGCACATGGATCAGCTTTCTTCACTTATTCCTATCGAGTAATATGCCTTCATTAATACCTTTAGCCTCTATATCTTGTCATATCACTTACATCCATGTTTTCTTCGGTCTCCCCTGTGCTCTTTTAACTTGCCCTAATTTGATTCGCTCTACTCGCTGGACTGGCACATTTGTAGGTTTACGTTGCACATGACCGAACCATCGTAGGTGGTTTTCTCTCATCTTCTCTTCTATAGGGGCTACGCCTATGTTAGTACGAATATCCTCATTTCTCATCTTATCTCTCCTCGTGTTACGACACATCCAACGAAACATGCACGTCTCTGCTACACTAGTCTTCTGGGCATATCTCTTTATAGCCCAACGTTCTGTGCCATATACCAAAGCTGGCCTAATAGTAGTCTCATAAAACTTTCCCTTCAGCCATAACAGTATGTTACAGTTGCATAAAACTCCTGTTGCGCTCTTTTATTTCAACCAGCCGGTTTGGATCCTATTGTTGACATCACTATTGATCTCCCCATCTTTTTGGATAATAAAACCCAAGTATTTAAAATGACTGCTCATCAAATTCTCTCCGGCTTCAAAAAATTCGCCACTAGCGAATGGTGACGGCACGGATGATGAATTCGTACCGAGAAAAACTGCACAAACTCCTCAGTGGTGAGTCTCCTCAGCAGTGGTGGCTGCAATAGATGAATTGAAAATCGCTGTGGCCCCATGGAAGTGCAATAACGAGTCAGATCCTCGACGCTGAACATCGGGTTGATCTCAAGATTACGGGGAATATCGAGCTCGTAGGCGCTGGAACTAAACCTCAGAATCTTTTGTGGACCCCTGCGTCGAGTAAGGAGCTTTTTTAAAGTTCGCATTGAGAACTTCTCTGGTTGCACTCTAATCAGCACCTCGTCACTTATTGCGAGTTCCTACAATCGCTTGTGAGTTCTGCAGTAGACTGATAATTATACTTGCTGATTGTCATTTACGTTGTATTATAATCATGCAACTCATAAAAATGTCGTGCAAGTGGCTCTGTTATAAATACCTAGGGGAAGAGGGAGAAAACCAAGAGAATTCCTAGACCTAGGAGTAGATCCATCAATAGGACACTCAAGCGAAAAGTGTGGTCTAGTCACTATGTAACATAGTGTCTTGTTGTTCTTGTTGGTGATTGTTTCCTCCCTGTCATTCCCCACATTCGACTTGGGCTTGGCAGGTTTCAGCACTATCCTTCTTAAATTCACAAATGGTAGATCTACCCAGACTGGTCACATCCAAGTCATACAACCAAGGCCTACCCAATAAAATGTGTGCAACATTTTGTCTAAGACATCACGCCAAACAAGATCCTCGTAGATAGTACCAACACGCCAATAGGTCCCTAGACATGTGGATAGGGACCCGACAATGCTGGATAATAGGCTGAGTAGTCTTGTCAATCCAATTCACGTTATATGGGTGGTTCAATCTTGACACCCATCTTCTCAAGAGCTGTTTTGGCAATGATATTCTCACAACTCTCCCTATCATCAATTTGTAGTTCTTCCCTTGATATAAGTGTGGGACACACTGGACCTATGCCAGTCTTCATCTCTAACAGTTGTGTGTGAACACCTAACTATACCCAATTGGATGCTAGAAACCCTAACATTATCATCAGAATTAGTCACGTTGTCCGTTGGTTCATAGACTACTGTCTCGATCTTATCATCAACTTCCCTAACTAGAAGATTCCTAGAGGGACACTGTGCAACAACGTGACCATAGCCTCGACACAAAACATTTACTGTCCTTGGCGTTCCTAGAAGATTCACCTATCGCAGACTTGCCTTTAGGGTCTCTAGTGGTAAGTGTTTCTGCTTGGTTACTCCTTGATTTTAGGAATGATCCTACGCTCTGAAAAAAACTTGAGGGAGGTTTTTATGTCTTGAGCTAACTGGCTTGCTTGTTCTAGGGCCTCTATCTTGTGAGAGTGGATGAATATTGCTCACTGGATGTCAGACCTCAACCCATAACGATATATGGATATAGCTTGATAACAGTCTTTTTACACCTCATAACGTCAGGTTAGGTCGTCAAATTCGATAGTGTAGTCTTGAACTGTCCTGCCACTTTGATGAAGGCTGTGCAATTTATCTAAGCTGCGATGTTTATAGGAATCGAGAAGGTATTTTCCCTTAAGTTTCTTTTTCATTTCCTCCCAAGACCTTGAAAGCCCTACGCCTCGTGTACTTTCTCTACTGAGGTCCAGTAAATCATAGCCGACTCTGCAAGTCTCATTCTAGCAAACCGAATTACTTTGCTCAGTAAATCTATACCAATTAACATAGTACTCTAGGTCTGCCATTCAGTTACTAAAAATCTTTGGGTCAATGATACCGTCAAATGTGAGAGGATTTATCTTAATTCTACAGATTATGTTATCTTCACCATCCCTATGTCTATTGGTGTTCTCCTATCTCCTACCTCGAGCGTCATCTTTAGAGCTTTTTTTTTATTTTCTAAACACTTTTACCCTAAGTTTTAAATTATGAAGCTCTTTAAGGATGAGATCTAGTTTAGCCTCATATCTAAATGTTCAGGGGGATATATTCTACCACTACGAAAGAGCATGCACTATCTACAATGCAAATGCAGTACACGATCCCACGGATGCAAAACAATCCCCTAAGTGTCATAAATGCGTGCACTGTATGGTCAAACAGAAATTTTTTTCTAGTGACTTCTAAAATGAAGATGTTAAAAATGATTTCTAAAAGTGAATATGTAACAGGCAACAATGCAGACAATTAACAGTAGCAAATATAACTGACAATCACCATAAGTTCACAAGAGATGCAAAATATCGCAAAAGTGAGGTGAGTTTAGAATATTATACCCAAAGGCGCTTGAAAAAGCACCAATACCTAATAGTGTCTCCAAACAACTTTGTGTAGAGATCAAATATGTTGCCCAAAAGCTGCGAAATTTTCCCGGCGGCTCCGAGACTCAGCTACGAATCCAATGCTTCAGACGGAACTCGAATCGGACTCTGAGCGGGTCTGAACCAGACTCTGAAATGTCGATGTACTCCTGCTGGAACAGGGCGGCTCAGACAGCTTAAATTGGAGCCGATGATGTCAGCGTGGCTCGGGTGACGTCAGCGCCGGTTCAGGCGGCTCGGTTTGGTAGCTCGACTTATGGAGCCTACGACTTAGGCTGGCTCAGATCGGCTTGGGCTGATTTCGGCTGAAACTAGGCTCTTGGACTGGGCTAGATCGGGTCGGACTTACTGAACATGGGTCGGGTTCAGATCCGGATCTAAATGGTTGAGTCTCACCTGAATTTTAAACCCAATATCACTCGATCGGACCCAAATCAGCGAAAGGGGCCTATCCGCTAGCGGTGACGATGAGGTCTTTGTCTGCGGGTGGCGATGACGAGGTTGTGGCGAGGCGGCGACAGGGAGCAGACACTGACGAAGGTCTCCGCGAAGGCTGGTGGTCGGAGGAGCATGCAGTGATGAGGAAGTTGAAGAAGAGGTTTGATGGTCGGAGGATGTAGCGGAATTGGTCATCGTCGTCATTGAGATCAGATCTGGAGAGGACGACGAGGCAGCGTGGGAGTTGTTGACGGTGAAGGGGACGAGATCTGGCGGCGGAGCTAGCAGCGAAGTCGATGGAGGTGAAGACCATGACTAGACGATGACGATGCCGCGGCGAAGACGATGCCGTGGCGGTTTGGGCGGTGGCGACGATCTTCGACGAGGTTGGAACGGCGAGATCTTGAGATATGGGGTCTGGGCAGCGAGATCTTGAGATGAAGACGACGAGATCTCGATCGACGAAGACGATGGGAAGATGGCGGCGCTATCGTCGATGAGGCATGATGGTGAGATCAGACGTGCAATGATGGCGTCTTGATGAACAAGAGGAAGTTGCAGAGGATGAAGAAGCGGATGAAGGTGAAAGATTGGGTAGATGAACATTAGCAGATTTTGATTTTCTTTTTTCTTTTTGATTTTTTTCTTTTCTTTTCTTTTTTGCCCGAAAACTAGGGAAGAGAAAAGGAAGGAGAAGTAGATCTAGGGTTCTATAGAAGTTGTGGTGGAGGCTAGGGTTTGGGGAATTTTCTGGGAAAGAAGATTTGTGGCTAGTTTTTTTTTGTGGCAGGGATTTTTTTTTTTGTGGAGGAAGAAAAGAAGTAGCAGGATTTTTGCTCTGATGCCAAATTGGTGTAGAATGGGAACATGGTAGAAGAAAAGGGGAAATAAATTAGGGTTTAAGAAAGAAGATAAAGATTTGATTTTGGATTCAACACTAAGGAGATCTCTCTCTCTCTCTCACTCTGCACATCACAATGCAAAGAATCAAAACAAAACAACAATTAATTTACATTGCCAAAAGGTCTTCTAAATCAACTGAACTACTAAACAACTACAACACTTGGCCTTTTTTTAGGCTCATACAACTAGAAGTCTTTCATCATACTCGATATGGGACTAAAACACAAGTAGAAAATAAGCCTAACCTAAAATAAAGAAGAAAATAACCTAAAAAAATAAAGAGCCTAGTGATTCTCATCACCAAATCAAATTGTTCCCTTGGAATTTCTTCTTATGTTATCTTGCAATCACCTACATGGTTTACAAGTTGAGATAGTTGGGTCTATCTTACCTAGACCTTATGACATGAGTTGGTTAGGCTAGAAAGATCATCTTCTACTTGCATTTATGTTGGAAGCAAAAAATCGAGGTTTATGGACTTTTTGACATGATTAACATGATCAACACTGACATGGGATCTAATGCTAAAGTTTTTTAATTATTAAACTACTACAACACTTAGCCTTTTATAAACTCATACAACTAGAAGTCTTTCGTCATACCCGGTATGAGACTAAAATGAAAAAGAAAATAAGCCTGGAGGAAAATAGCCGAAACAAATAAAGAGCCTATCAATTCCCATCGCCAAATCAAATTGTTCCCCTGGAATTTCTTCTTATGTTATTTTGCAATCACCTACATGGCCTAATAGTTGAAGAGATATTTGGGTGTATCTTGCCTAGACCTTATGACATGAGTTGGTAAGGCTAGAAAGATCATTTTCTACTTGCATCTATGTTTGGAAGCAAGAAGCTGAGGTTTATGGACTTTTTGACATGATTAACATGATCAACACTGATGTGGGATTAAAGGCTAAAATTTGAATAGAGGATATGAACATGAATTACTGCTCGGTTTTAGGCTTCACCACCTGTTGATTCAATCAATTAGATCAAACCAATATTAAAGCATAATTTTTTTACTAAATCTTCATTACTTTATTAATTGAGTTGGGCCTTTTAAATAGGCTTCACTTGACTACAAGTTTCAACCTACTTCCAATGTGGGACTATACAAAAAGCAACAAAAATAAATGCAATGCTAAAAATAAACATGACCTATTAGACTCAATCTCAACCCTAAATACTGACTCGAATGAAGTCCAAATGGGCTCAAACGAAAACTAAACACAATGACACATGGACTGAAAGCTGTCTAGTAAAAATGAAATAAACAATGTTAAACACATCTCAAAGCTAAAATCGAAGATGGATGGATGCAATACGACAACAATGGCGCTGATAGGTGCGAAGAGGTGTCGGTATGATGTCTCCATCAACTCTCCTGAGGTAGGAAGAACTTGACCCTGTCGAGTAAGGTTCCTGATGGCTCTCGTAGTACTCCATGCACCATCAAATTCAGGACGACCTTTCCCAACACATTAAATATCGTCTGCAATCACCATCGTGGGTGGAGATGATTTGTTTCAATTTGTTCTGCTGCAAATGGGACATGTGTTAGTGGTGGCAAGTGGGGTCCCTCAAAGAAAGGCTTGGGGTAGGCTCATCAAGATCCACAAGTGAATTATCAAGGTTAAAAGGAGGACCTTTATAAGCTATTAAGTTTGAAATATTAAATATCTAACTAATGCCAAAATCTGAAAGTAAATCAATTACATAGGTATTTGGATTAATTTTCTTGATAATTTTATAAGGACCTGCATTACGAGCATGCGATTTCTTAATAGTTTCTGGCGGAATCCTCTCAGGGTAAATCCGAAAAATCATGTAATTATCCTCATTAAATTCAAGATGCCTGCGGTGTCTCTTTATGCAAATCATGAACATGTAATGCGAATGCAGATGTAGACTCAGATACCCTAGATGATGCAATATAGGGATAAGATCTATAGGGTTCTTAAGTTTGTAATCATGTACAACTTTAAATGGACTCATATAGATTGTTCTATTCACTGAACTATTATATGCAAACTCTGCAATGGGTAAAATAAAATCCTAATTCTTTAAATTCTCACCAACCAATCATCATAAAAGGTTTCCTAGGCTCCTATTAAGCATCTTGGTTTGACCGTTAGGATGATGCAGACTCAGATACCCTAGGATGATGCAATATAGGGATAAGATCTACAGGGTTCTTAAGTTTGTAATCATGTACAACTTTAAATGGACTCATATAGATTGTTCTATTCACTGAACTATTATATGCAAACTCTGCAATGGGTAAAATAAAATCCTAATTCTTTAAATTCTCACCAACCAATCATCATAAAAGATTTCCTAGGCTCCTATTAAGCATCTTGGTTTGACCGTTAGTTTGGAGATGAAAAGCAGTAGAAAGTTTTACCTTAGTCCCCATTTTGTGCCATCGGGTCTTCCAAAAATAGCTTATGAATTTTAAATCCCTATCTGACACTATAGTTTTGGTAAGCGGTGTAACTTAGCCATTCCGTCAAAATAAATCTGGGCAATCTTAGAGGCATTAGAAGTTTTGGTGCACGACAAGAAATGAGCCATTTTTGAAACGCGATTTACAATGACAAATATGGAATCGTGCTTTCTAATAGTTTTAGAAAGTCCGAGCACAAAATTCATACTCAGATCTTGCCAGGGACGATCTGGTACATGTAGAGTCGTGTATACGCCAGTGTTCTGCTTACGTTGCTTAGCTAATTGGCGGGTACGACATTGCCCTATTAGCTTTGGAACATCTTTCTTAAGACTTGCCAGTGTAATATATTCTCCACAGCCTTGGTCTTTTCTCAGCCAAAATGACCAGCAAGACTTCCAGCATGCAATTCCCAAACAAGGTAGTCCCAAGGAAGTACGGGGAATGCATAACTTGCAAATTTGAAATAAATAACCATCCTGAAGCAAGAAGCCGTCTGTCTCAGGAGTCACCCCTTCTTTAGCAAAACAACAATCCTCAAAGTCGGGATATGACTTATACTCTTTTATGATTCTATCGAAACCCACTACTTCAACGCTCATTTGGTTAAGAAGACAAGTTCGACGTCTGAGCGCATCAACTACATTATTCTCAACTCCAGATATATGCTCAAGGGTATAAGTGTAATCTTACAAAAATTCAATCCATCGACCATGCCTAGCACTGAGAAGAGAGAATTAAGATATCGAAGGGCTTCATGGTCCGAATAAATAATAAATTCTTGTGGTAAGAGGTAATATCGCTAATGGCGCAATGATAGCACAAATGCGGGCGTGTTTGGATTCATGGAAGTGGGAGAAAAATGAGAAGTGGAAATAATCGTTTCTCACTTCTCTTGTTTGTTTCGAACCGAAAATAGAAAATGAGAACTTTTTTACTTTTCTATTTTACACTTCCCTTTTATATTACCATTTTCACTTTCAGGGTGCTACAATTAATTTTGTAGTCATGTAAATCTCACTTGTAATAAATTGTAACTAAATGAATTAAATTTTTGATGTTATGTAAATTCTACTTGCAGTCTAATTACAGTCCAAAATATTATTTCAGGATTAACATTTAATTTAATATTATTTTATGGTCAACTTTGTGGTTAACTTTCTCGCTTTCATTTCCACTTCCACTTCCACATTACTAACCAAACATCAAAAACACAATATACTTTTTCACTTATACTTTCATATTAAAACCAAACACTGAAAATGAGAATTGCACAAATCTAATTTTTTCACTACACTTCCTCATATTTCATCCTCATTTTTCACTTACATCTTTTCTTCCACTTTCATCAAACAAAACAGGCCCTGCATATAACTTCTTGTCGTAGGTCGAGTAATTCAGCTTAGCATACTAAGCTTTCACTGAAATAGGCAATGGGGTGCTTTTTCTGGCTTAATATGCATGAGGTGTCACACGCGACCTCGAACATCTTGGAGAAGTCGGAAAGTCTCATGACAGGCGCTTCGGTCATCTTTTGCTTAATTTCTCTGAAAGTCTTGGCAGCATTTACGCGCCAATGAATTCTTTCTTTTCAGGCAGTCCGTAATTTGGGTCATAATAGTGCTAAACCCCTTTATAAATCGCCTGTAGAACGTTGCAAGCCCATGAAAACTTCTTACATCATGAATACTCTTGGGATTCGAGCCACTCTACAATCCCCTGAACTTTCTGAGGATTCGCAAAAACCCCCTTGAGAGGACAACAAATCCAAAAAATATAACTTGATCAGTTATGAGGGCACATTTTTTTGGATTCGCATATAACTTCTCCTTTCTCAAGGTGTGACAGACTCGACTAAGATGATTAATATGTTGCTCTAACGTATTACTGTAAATTAATATATCATCAAAGTACATGGCCAAGAATTTACCCATAAAATGGTCGTAATACTTGAGTCATCATGCTCATGAAGGTGTTTGGAGCATTTGTTAGTCCAAAAGGCATAACCATCCACTTACACACCTTTTGTCTTGAACACGGTCTTCCACTCATCCCCTGGTCGAATTCGAATTTGATGATAGCTACTCTTCAAATCAATCTTTGAGAAAATGGTGGCTCCAGACATCATGTCCAACATGGCGTCCGGTCTTAGAATGGGGAACTGATATTTCACTGTAATCTTATTGGTGATGTGACTATCAAAGCACATCCTCCAAGAATCGTCTTTCTTAGGAGTTAATAGTGTCGGTACAACGCACAGACTCAACTCTCTTTAATGAATCCCTTAGCCAACAGTTCATCAATTTGCCTTCTGAGTTTGGCATGCTCGGCCGGATTCATTTTGTAATGAGGCAAATTGAGAAGAGTATATGGCGTGTTGAATGTCACGCATTGGACGTAGGTTATCTGGGAGTTTCTCTCGGAAGACATCTACAAACTTCTTCAATATTGGGACTGCCGCAGAAGGGATATGTTCTTGAGAGTCATTAGTAACTTCTCGAGCAACAAGAATGACAATTGTAGATCCTTTAGCAATCTTCTTGTGGAGAGACTTCGAACTGATTAAATTTAATACTTTTTTCCTGCTAGATGCACTAGGCCGTTTAGTGTCCGGCAGTGGGATGTCACATTGGGGCTAGTTTGACCTTCTTTCTGTTATGGACAAACGAATAGAAGTTAGAACGCCCATAAATAGTGACATCTAGGTCGTATAGCCATGATCTGCCCAAGATGATATGGCCAACATTCATGGTGACTATATCAAACCAAATTTTGTCTGAATAAGTAGCAAATTGGATCAGGACAAGACATTTTTCTTTGACGTCAATGGACGCAGAGTTCACCCAAGACACTCTATATGGTTGAGGATGAAGAACAATCTTCAGCTCAAATTTAGTCACCATATTCGAGGCGACAACGTTGACACAACTCCCACTATCAATTATGGCCGACAATTTTTGTCACTTATTTAGTGAGAGTTTGAAATATTATAAATCGACGCCAATTATCACTCTCTTTGAGTTAAGTTAGAGCGCACCTCACTACTCTAAGCCGGCGGGTAATCCCGTCAGCATCATCAATCGAAGGTAGGTACAAGTTTGAAAGACATCCTAAGGTGATAGCCTGATCAACAATAAGCTCATCTCTCCAAACATCTCCTTCAGAGTCATGGACAATCTCCTCTAAGTTTTCCTGGTCAGTATCCGACTGAGTCTCTCGTGTATTGTGCAGCAATATTTCTAACCTTTGACACTTAATACATTGATTTTTTTGAACCGATCTAGATGACTCATTGTAAACTCTTTTGCCTTTATCATCATACTTCTGAGTAGAGTTAGTAGATCCAAAACGGGACTGAGACTAGGACTTAAGTAGGCTGGGACTTGACAGTGGTGGCATTGTTGGTGTTATCCCTATAGTCTGTGTGTCTAGTGAAATGAAAAACTTGAGAACGATCTCAATTATGGACAAGCTGATAAGTTTGTTCTAGAGTGGAGATATCTCGCACAAAGAGCCCACGCTAAGAGCTTCCCTAAGTTCTGAGCAAAATATAGACAAGACTACGGTTTCAGACTTATTCTCGCCATATCTAACTAGAAATTCATCAAATTTGGTGATGTACTCCGCCACGGGTTGATTGCCTTGCGTTTGACGATGCCATTGATCAAGTAAGCGATGTGTGTATGACATACAAATATTTCTCTTAGAGTTCTAATTTCATCTCATCCCAAGTTTGAACAGGCTTTTGTCCTGCAAGAGTCATCAATTTCTCTATATTAACCCAATATTGTTTACCCTGGCCAACCAATTTCATTTGGCAAATCAGATCCGTTTCTCAACTGATATCCAATCCAGAAAAATTTGGGGATCCAACTGACCATCAAAGGTGGGTGTTTCTAGTTTAATGTTCCGTAAATTCATTCATCGCGGCCAGGTTGAACATTATACGTAGGTGTGCGATTTTCACATCGAGGTTCATTCTCACTAACATCCTTGATAGCCTCACGCTCTAGTCGGTCTAAACGTTCCCTATTGCTTCTCAACTCTTGCTCGATATTGTCAAATCAGGTGGATAAGTATTCTAAGAGTTTTGCAATGCTAACAATGTTGCGATTCATCTCAGAAATTGAGTCTCGAAGGTGATACTGTGTTTCACTATGAGTGGGCATGCAACGAAGTGTTTCTAAATGCAAAACCTAGATGATATGATGTTGTCCTGTAAAATTATGCCATAAATGATGTTTTTCAGCGAACAAGCGATTCAAATTAATAACAAAATGAGGCCTAAATGTAATTCAATAAGAATGAAAATTAATTCTAACACCTAGTAGTAATGCTCTGATGTGAGATACACATGATAAATTAAAAATCAGCAAGTAGTTCAGTTATGAACGCCCACTAGATTATCCCACAACTTATCGGACATTCAAACATCAAGAATTTAATTTAGATGATCAAATAATTAGAAACCATACAAGTAATGGTGGGCCGTTTTAATATTGCATCAAGAGAATTAATCAAGTGCCTAGATTAAGGAAATAGTTCTATTTTAATATTCAGATTAGAGCACAGAAAGGTTAACAGATTCACACGCTCACAATTTTAGAGGAACAACAATATCGATAGCATTAAGGATAATCGAGGCAAATCTAATGTCATTGGAAAAGAAGTAGAATCAATAAAATTAGCATTACCTTAAAGAAATACCCACTATCAATAGCTGAAAGTTACCCACAAAAGTTTTGGACAACAGTAGTATTGTTTGGAAAGCATTGCCTCGAAAACGGCGTGAATTGAGCCTAAAATGGCTTCTGAATCAAATCGGCTGAGTTAGACGGAATACGTGCTGAGTCAGAGCTGAGTCTTCACTGAGTCAACTCGGTCGGGTCAGGTCGGGTTAGAGTCGTAGGCTCGGGTTGGGTTGGGTCGGGCGGCTCGAGTTCGGCTCGAGCAGCTCAGATTTGGCTCAGTCTGAGCCATCGGCTCAGTCAGCTTGGTTGAGCCGATGACGTCAGCGTCGGCTCGGGTCTCAGCAGTCTCTCGGGTTGGAGGTGAGCCGATGTACTCGAACTCGGCTGGATTGAGCTGATCACGTTCTCGTCTTCTCGTTAGGAGGCAGCAACGTCGGCGAACTCAATGGTGCTGTCGTGGTTGCAGGTCGGCGACGAGGTGATGCAGATATGGCGGCGGAAGACTAGATTTGGCAACGGTAAAGGCGAAATCTGGCCGTAGTGAAGATAATCGGTGGTGTTGAGGCGGCGATGTAGACGAGATCTGGCGGCGGTGAAGACGAGATCAAGGCGGCTGAAGACGAGATATGGCAGCTATGGGAACTGTCTGCGGTGGAGACGAAGGAGGCGGTGGAGGTTTGGTTGCTGTCGAAGGAGAACTGAAGACGAGGAAGAAGGTTGAGGAGGATGATGTTGTGGTTGCGACGGCGGGAAGGCGGCGACAGTTGTACAACTAGGGTTACGGTTTTGGTTTGATGGAGGAAGGCGGAGATGAACAGTGGGCGATGGGAATTTCTTGTTTTTTTTAAAGCTAGGTTTGGAGAACGGCTAGGGTTTTTTGGGAAAAGAAAGAGGGCTTTGGAATTTTTTTAGCGGGAGTTTAGCTCTTATACCAAAATTGGTGTGGGATGAAAGGCTAAAATTTGGATTGAGGATATGAACACGGCTCAGTTCGATTCTAGGCTTCACCACATGTTGATTCAATCAATTAAATCAAATCAACATCAAAACACATTTTTTTACTAAACCTTCATTTCTTTATTCATGGAGTTGGGCCCTTTAAATAGGCTTCACTTGACTACAAGTTTCAACCCACTTTTGATGTGGGACTAAACGAAAAGCAACAAAAATAAATTCAATGCTGAAAATAAACATGACCCACTAGACTCAATCTCAACCTTAAATACTGACTCAAACAAAGTCCAAATGGACTCAAACGAAAATCAAACACAACTATGACACATGGACTAAACAATTGTCAAGTGAAATTAAAATAAACAATGTCAAACACGTCTTAAAGCTAAAATCAAAGATGGGTTGATGCAATACGGTGACGACGACGACACTGATAGGTGCGAAGAGAAGTCAGTATGATGTCCCAATTAAACACATGGTAGGGTGGCATAATATAGAGATGCTTTGGACTAGTGACCACCCTTAATTTGTTTGCTCCAGAATGTTTTGCATTTACTAGAAGAGCTAGTATTAGTTTATTACAGTACTTTGTTCACTTATGTCCTCATCCTTCATGTATAAAGGATGTCATAATCACCAAAGTCATATTGGCGCATGTAATACAGATTGTACATAACTGTTTTGTAGAAATAGTTCCTTAGAAAATAGAAACACATGATTAGAATAGAAAGCTTATACTACAGCTTATTAGAATAGAAAAGTTTGTACTATAGCCTTTTGTTACTTTATAGGTCCTTATACTTCTATGTTGCTTTCATGGGGTATGGCTACATGTACAGTTGTTTATACTGCAGCTTTTAATTACTGTATAGGTCCTTGCATGTTTTTATGCAATTTGGTAATGTTACATATACCTTTCTTAAACTATGACGGACTACATTTTTCTTGATATTCAGAATAATTATAAAATACAGTTATATGTAATCGTGAGCAATCCTCTCCTTATATAGACCGCAAACAAAATCTAATGCTAATCAAACTATGAATAGTCATATTACTAGAACTCCATAAGACCAAGTACTATTATGACTCTATCGCTAAATAACTAACTTTACTAATTAATTAATTACTTATTATATCAACATGTCTTTTAGGATGTCATAAGTTATACAAAACTGCTTAATTTACTTTTCACAATCCAGATTAACCTCCTTTTATTTCAGATAAGGAGCCATGCACAAAAATACTTTCTGAAGGTTCAGAAGAATGGAACAAGTGAACATGTTCCTCCTCCTCGACCCAAGCGCAAAGCAGCTCATCCATATCCACAGAAAGCATCTAAAAATGGTTTGACATGTGCTAAAATATTTCTGGAGTTTCTTAAGTTTGTATTTAGCTTAATGTTGTCAGACTAATGAGATTTTGCAAATCTTGCAGCTCCCCTGATATCTCAACCTGCTACAGCATTTCAAGGTGCTTCTTGTCTGCTTGAGCCAGGTTATGCTCCAAGAACAGATTCATCTTCTGTCCTCAAGAACTCTAGTATAACTGGACCAATGTCTTCTTGGGCCCACAGCTCTGTTCATCCTCGCAGTGCACATATGACGAAAGGTTCAGATTTCTATAGACATGTCTTTCATAAACAAAACATGATTATACTTGCACTGTTCATTTGGACAACTAGAATGGTTCCTGTATGGAGTGCTGATGTATTTATTGCTGCAGAAAATACTGGACCCGCTGGAGCTGTGGTGGCTAATAATTGTTGTAGCAGCACTGGAAGCCCACCTAGCACATGGCCAGCTTGCGAGACAAATGATCAAGGGAACCGTGTTCCGTCACTTCGAGGTAAAGGATCTCTTCTCATTGAAATTTTTAATATGGTGAACTTTTAATGTTGAGGTGATTAAAGTATATGGCAAATTCCACCAATGCTGCAGAGCTTTCAAATAAACATTTAATTAACTACAACACTTAGGTATGTAGGTTTACAGACTTAGACAAAAGGCTTTATTACTATTGCCAAAGTAACTCTTGCGGTCGAGAAACTATTATATGGATGGATCAAGTCTACTCAATCCATAAACTTTGATTGGTGTAATACTAGGTAATAAACTTAGCAACAAAAAAGCAATATGCAAATTACATCTCTTGATTCTTTTACAGAACTAGAGTAATACATCTCAGAGCAAGTCTGATTAAATTTCACCTGCCAGAAAGCAAAAATAACTTGCAAGACAGATCTATCTTTGGCGAATCTATTTAACAGAAAAACTGACATGAAAAATATACAACAAATGCAGTATACTAACGTTCCTCCGCATGACTTGTTAGGGTTCATAACTTGAGTAGTTGTTTAGAGTCATTTCTTTATGTCGGCAAGCGGAGATTCCCAATTTCCTTTTAACTTTAGTTAATGTCTGTGTTTGTTTGTTTCTTTCTTTTGTTGTCCATGTGTGTGGTTGGATGGGTTTTTTTTTTTTTTTTTTAAATGTGGGTGAGGTTTTTCCTTTTCCTTTTTTTCTTCCTTTTTTCTGAGGGGCATGAGGTTGGGAAAGAGTACTACAATTAAATTGTCAAAATAAGCTTCAATTTTATTGATAGTTGATAATCACAACCCTAAGTTGAGAAATCATCCTCCTTTACTGTGACATAGCCATGTCTTTTGTTAGAAGTGGTAAATTGAGTAAAAAATATGTGAAAGATTGACCAATGCTTTTGAATCCCTTGGAAAAAACAATCATTTACTCTTGTAATTGTACAACTTTGCACTGATGAGTTTTATTCGAAGCTGTAATTCAAATTCAGAACCTATGTGGACCACTAGGAAGCTCACTAACACATTCAGGCAAAATGTTTTCACACTAGAACGTCAAGTCATTTTTTATCAAACTTATGTGGAGAAGCCAATTTGTTGCTCAAACAATTTTTTTTTTCCAGTTTGGTAGGTCAATTTTGTGGCACTATCAAGTGAACATCGCTAGTAAATCCCCCTTTTTTATTAAAAATGTGTTTGATCAAGAAAGAAATATGCATTACGCAAGCTTCTGATTAAACTTTTCTGAGAACTAGATTATTTCATAAAATATTACAGAGTGGTTAGAAAGGACAAAATTCAACACATGGTTCCAGAGTATGCAACATTGTACCAAATCTGAAATATGACGAATATTTTATAAAGGTCCCCTATGGAGGAAAAGATTGTAATTCACATTGTTTTTTAGTAACATGCTAAGGTGCAAGCATATCCGTGAAAGAGCTAAGATGTTCCATGTTCCTGTCTAGACAAGTTTCTGATGTGCATACAAATATTCTTCTTTGCCTCGATCTTGAACTTTTGCCTTCTTCTCTCTTTATGCATTCTTTGAAAATCTCTTCTCTCACTCTTATTTGCCTTCTTTCTCTCTATTCGTGTTTTGTGAAGCTATGCCAAATTTTGCTCAAGTGTACAGCTTTATTGGAAGCGTCTTTGACCCAGGTACTAGTGGTCATTTGCAGAAATTGAAGGAAATGGATCCGATTGATGTTGAAACGGTATGTTTGCTTTGAAACTTAAATTTTATTGCTCATGCTTGTTTAATGTCAAAACAAGCACAAACTGAAGCTTCTCTCTCTCCCTCTCTCTCTCTCTCTCTCTCTCTCTCTCTCTCTCTCTAGAAAATCATGTTGTTTTTGTGATGATATCATTATTGTGTACGAGTGGAAACATTATGTTATGTCATTTACAATTATGTGGAGGGTAATTCTAGTGTCATCTTTTCTTGTTAAGTGCTGACATGTTGACTATCCATTTGACATGTTATAAAATTTGTGTATATTGGGACCTAGTTGCAGTGGATATGTACGAGATATTAGAATCCAAGGAATACATTGTTTCTTAAATATGTGGTTCATGATTCAATTAACATATGTGGATGCATTTATAGGATTTGCCTTCCTTGATAATGGGTTTTAACCAGGATTAGGAGTGAAATTTTTTCTTCTTTTGTTTTTAGTTTTGTTTTTATTTTTATTTTTGCTGTTGCAGCGGGCATGGTTGGTGGTGGTGGTAGTTTTTTTTTTTTTTTGGGGGGGGGGGGGGGGGGTTGGGGGTGGAGGAGAAGGGGTCACATGCATGGGTGAGCCTCTATGTTGGGTTGTACACTAGTTTTGATTGTCTATTTTCCATATTGTGTTGTACCTTGTCGCAGTATCAATTTTCACGCAATTCAATGAGCTTCTAGTTCCATATAACAATTTGTTTCCTCCTAGGTTAGCACCATAGTTTCAAATATTGGCTTATTTGATATATATATATATATATATGTATATGTATGTATGTATGTATGTATGTATGTATATGGAGATAGACTTGTATAGTTCCGGAAGGATTCGAGCCCGAATCCTTCTCACTCAAATACCAACATCCGACATTCAAATATAAGATCCATTCCGTTGAAGTTGATCTATATTATTTAAAATAACTAAAAATAAAAATTAAGTGTTTTTGAATACTTTTTGCTCATCCATCAAGCAGCGCAAAATCGACGGCCGAAAGTAGTGAGTTAGTTAGATCTATGCCTTTTGACACAAATTCCCGATTCGGCCATTTGATCATGATCTAAATATTTAAAAAACCCATACAAACTAATTTTTGTTAGGTTTCAAATGTTCTATATCGTTAAACTAACCAACTCACTATTTAGGCCGTCTGTTTTCGCCTACTTGATGCATGGGCAAAAAGTATTTATAATACTTGATTTTTGGTTTATAGATACTTGAAATAATATAGATCAACTTCAACGGAATGTATCTTGTATTTGGATGATATATGATTGTATTTGAGTGGGAAGGATTCAGGCTAGAATCCTTCCGGAACTACACGAGTCTCTATATATATGTATATATCTGTATATATATGTATATATGTCTCAACAATACCGTATCGAGCTTTGAGGAACCCCACACAATATCAACCCTATAATATTGGCCGATATCGGAATTAATATTGTTGAAATGACTGATATTTTCGATATTGATACTGATATTGATAATATTGATTCTAAAATTCATTGGCTGATACCATGGTTAGCACAGACAATCTCATGTCGGACACACGAGTCAAACACATCATATACAATGCTTCTAATTTGTATATACTTTTCAGGGTTTGCGTGTGTTTTTGTATCATGTCATGCCAATGTCAGGTTCACGCAATGTAGGCTTCTTTCATGGTTCCAAATATTGAACGATCTGATATATATTGGCAATGTCATATCAGATTTTGAGGTACGTGATACAATATTAATCCTATAATATCGGCTGATAGCAGGGTCAATATTGCCGTTGTTGACCATCGATATTGACCATATTGATACTAAAAACTATTGGCCGATATCGATAACGATATGGAGATTTTGAACCATGGTTGCTATCCATGGTTGAAATCTAAGAATTTTAATCGTAATCAGCTGACATAAAATTTTAGGTATCAGAATCAACCATTTGTCTCGATGATATCGATCTCAGTCAAAATAAAATTTAAAAATAATTAAAAATGTTTAAAAAATTGTTCAGATAATTAGTAGTATTTTGCCCCTTTTTTTAGAAGAAATGATGGAATTGAAATCACATTTTGATAAAATATTACAATACAAAATAGTCGGTGCAAGACATTAACTAATAGGGTTTACAATGACATTGTAATACAATTAATCTAACAGACTAATGTATAACATTATAACAAACTAATTATGCTATACTGAATTACATTCATACATGATAACCATTTTCTAACCGTATTCTAACATTTCCTAAAATTAATTAGTTAATTATGTTCAAGGCAACCATTTTGTAATAAAATTTGATTAATTTTTTCTAACAAAGTAAGTCTAAAAAATTAATTTAACAAACTAATTATATTCTATTTAATATAATTATGGCAACTATTTCCTTAACCATATTTTAACATTTCCTAATAAACAATACATTAATTATGTATATCGGAACAACAAATTATTGCTTATTTTCTAATCATTTTTTAACTTTTTTCAAACAAATCAAATTTTATAAAACAATTAACAATTAATTTAATAAATTATTTCTCTGTTTACTTACCAATTTTTGTTTTCTTAAAATTTTCTTTTTTGGCAATTGTTGGCAAGGGAGAAGAGTATTATAATCTTTAGGAAAGAGTAAGCATATGATTCTTTCAGGCCCGGGAAC
This sequence comes from Agave tequilana, assembly GCA_038442645.1. Lineage (NCBI taxonomy): Eukaryota > Viridiplantae > Streptophyta > Magnoliopsida > Asparagales > Asparagaceae > Agave > Agave tequilana. The sequence goes on from JAVJIF010003822.1 coordinate 121,231, forward strand.
AATCACTTTACCCGCGAGGCACCAAAACCAAAATAAGATTTGTTTTCACTACTTTGTGGTGTCGAATTACGAGGCCAATGGAACGCAAGCAACAACGCGGAGTGGTTGTTAATTAATCAACTTTTTACGCCGCAGAATTGGAAGAGGTACTGTCGGAATGGTCTCGGCCGATATCAGTCGATTCCTGATGATTCTAAATATTTTTCGGGTGATTCTTAACCGATTCCACATATTCCGATGAAATACCACTGATTCTATCTCGTTATCAGCTCATTCCTATACGATTCGGCCGATTCGTATCAGAATCGGCCGGTAATTTGAACGATGTTTCATCTAATATGGTATATATCTAAATTTCCACAAAAAAGTGGTTTTGTTTTAATTCTTTCTCTTCTATTTTATGAGCCACTCAAGTTATTGTTTGTAATATCTAAATCTTTCTCATATAGTTTATGTGTCACTCAAGTTGTTATCTGTAATATACAACTTTGAAGTGTCAAACTCTAGTAAGAAACGATAGTTATACAACTGATTCTCCATTTAGATTGGCATTTATGATTGAACCCTTGAAATCCATGCAGAGGTCCTATTATGCTATATGATTATAGAAGGGATTCAGGGAGCAAAAAGTACCATAATTGTGCCAACAACTTTGGACATGGATACCATTTGGCCTTCGGATATGGGATTCCATTTGGCCTGAGATGAGTGTGGTTCTCTTAGCAAATCACATCATCTTACATCAGGCTCCTTTGTGTTCTGAGAGAATTTGCTGGCTTGTTTCTTGGTTACAAGAGCCTAGACTGCTGGACTGGAACATAGTGCTGCCCATCAGTCAACTATCTGTCAAGGTTATACAACATTGTCCATTTTTGCTCAAATATCTTGGTCATTGGTATCATCTTGTATAGTGTCATGTCAAGTTTATGTCCAGTCATAAAAACTTGGTCAATTTGTTTGGAGCTTTCTCAACCTCGGATCATGCTCCACAATAGACCCCTTTCGTTAGGAACAGACATAGATAAATGATACAATTACATTTTTTTATCTTTGAGTTCATTGGGCAATTCGTCCATGTAAGGTCTGTATGTAGACACATAATTCCATGCGACTCCTGTGCATGAAAAATTAAAACACTTACCAGTAATATAGGTGTAGGCCCTTTAACAATGGGATGCATAGTTTTTTATTTGGTTTGTAATCTCGCCTTATTTTCCATGTTAAAGACCGTGGGATTCGGCAGATAAATAGAGGAGGGCATGGGCCTTCAAGGACATTCTTCCTCTCGGGCTATTCAGAATAGGTCTCTGAATCGTGTATTTCTTCCCTCTCTCAAACAGGTTCCACAAGAATGCAAGCAGTGACTCTACACATTCAGGACAGAAACCAAAACTAAGCTATTAGGGTAGGTTCCCTGCTTAATATCTAGATAGATTCTGTTATCTTGGGATGTCAGGTTGTATACCATCATACCAATTTCCCTGGATAGATTTTCAAGAATCTATGTAGGTCTCCAAAATAATGCCTCACTTGTAAATTGTAATATGCATTTTTTAAATGGCCCTCCAGATTGCGTTTCCTTCAGGCTGCAAGTCTTTCCTTCCTTTACTTTTCTCTGCATTTGTTCATAAATTTATCCGATTACTTATCTTTTATTGACATTACGTATACTTAATGTTTGGTTGCTGAAAACTGGCCGACAGAAAAGAAAATGGAGAATCGGGTGATTTTCATTCAAGTGCAGTCAACTAAAATCTCACATATTGTTTTCTTTTCATTTCATTTTCAGCATCAAAAGGCATTGGCCTAGCTCACTGGTAAGGCCTCCGGTTGGGTTACTGGACGTCTCAGGTTCAAGATTGGCCATGGCCTTTGCTCAAAAAGAAAAAAAAACAAAGAACAATTTTGGACCAGCAAATAGAAGGCATAAATACATTAAAGACCTGCGAAAAGGTTCATAATCAATTTTAGTTTAGCACTCTCAATCATTAAGCTCAACTTCTTGTAACTTTCCCCCCTTATTTTAAGGATAATTCTCATAAGTGTTGGTAACTGTATTAAAGTTGTGGTAGGAAATGCTCAATTTAATGTTGGTACATGGAGCAGAGCGAGGGAGGTGGTGGGCAAGTGTGGGCAATTTGGCCCCTTTTTTTTTTTTTGTTGGGGGGGGGGGGGGGGGGGGGGACTTTATCTATACCAAATATTTTGTCAATTTATTATTGTCAATCTTTTGCCCCTCTAATTTAGTGACTTAGTTCTATCTTTATCGTAACAAATTGTCCTGTTGTATTCAATCTTTTATCCATAGTGTAAAGTATCGGTATTGGGATAGGCAATGGTTTCTAGTATCAATATTTTCAATATCAAAAATATCGGCCATATTTCAGAAATATCAGTCTCGATATTGGCCAGTATCATGAGGTCAATATTGTATTGGGTACCTCAAAACCCGATACGATAGTGCCGATATGTATTGGAATTGGCCGACATTTGACACGATGCTTTTATCCCATTAATTTAATGACTTTGTTCTAACTTCTATCTATATCACTATCTATCAATAAATGAGCTATTCATATCCTGTTGTATTTAATCTTCCATCCTTTAATTCTGTGATTTAGTTGTATCTATATGAGATACTTTAGTTACTACCTATATGGATAATTTGGAAAAAGATTAACAATTGATATTCTTATATTGTCTAATCATTCGATTCAAACATCAAACTAATAATCCTATCTCTTTCCTATGGGATACAAAAAGCATTGCAGTTACTATTATTTCTTTCTAAAGGAAATGTGTTTCAAGATGTTCTTGTTCCCTTCTCTATTTTTTCCCCTTCCTTTCTTTGTCAGTTATTAGACCCCTTTTAACGATAACTTGCAAAAAAGAAAGAGAAGAAGAAAAAGGAAAAAAACTACTAAGAAGGAAGAAGAAAAAAGAGAAGAAAAGAATCACACACAAGTTGGACTTTTAAGAGTTTTTCCCCTTCATTCGCTCTATCATTCTATTTTCTGATTTTTCAATCCTAAGAATAGACTTTGGGGAAGTTTTATTTATTTATTTCAAAACCCTTTTCTTGATTTCTGTTATAAAAATGTATTTGACTTTAGTTATGGCCCTCTGGGTACTTGTAATTGCTGGTCCTTCAATTATGTTACTGTGCTAGCTATTAAAAGTAATAATTAAATAACTTGTAAGATGAGATTTTAATTATGAGAATTTTATTCAATGTTTGTAATTTGAATCATCTCTTAGGCAGATCAGAAAAATGGAGGTGTCAATTATCAATTCTTTTTCTTGTTTGTTAACTCTCTGATGGGGGAATCAAACGGTTTAGATTTAGTAGATTTGAGATTATATTTAAATTAGATTTGGATAGATTTTGTTGAGATTTAGGAGTTATTTAAATTTAATTTGGGTAGATTTGAGTTTATCAATAATTACACGTATGGTGCACGTAATGTAGGCTATAAAATAGCCATATATTGGATTTATAGATGATGATGAATTGATTAAAAATTTCGTTTCCATATGAAAATTTATGTTTGTTTTAATCTCATGGATTGAATCGAATCAGGTGGTAAAGTCAAGATCCGGGTCGCGATTCGTGATCATATCCAACCCCAAATCCCTATTCTTCCTCAATTCCACCAAAATTCCCACCACAAACCTTAAAATCACCTTCTGTCCCACATCAATTTGGTATCAGAGCCGAATTTTATGAAAAAGAGTGAAATTTTTTTAGTGTTCTGTGAATAGTAACCCGCTGGTTACTGTTCACGTTCGCCACCTTTGTCTCCCCCAAAAAAAAACTTTAATGTTCCGTGAACAGTAACCTTTACTGTTCATGCAGCATTGTTCATCGTGAGCCAAAAAATTCGACTGCGCCAACTAAGTCTAGCAATAGCGCACTTAGTTCAGAGGCATTTCTCGCCGATTCGGAGTCTGATTCGCGTTTTGTTTGAAGTGTTGGATGCGTGACTGAGTCCTGGAGATACTGAAAAAAGTTCGCGACAATTGGACAACAGATCTGACTTCTACAGGCCTCCAGGTCAGACTGTTCCTTTAGCAGAAGATCAACATTTCAGACCCCATTTTCAGCCTATTTGAGCCCAGTTCGAGCAACTGAGATTCTTAGGTAACTTTTGGATTTTATTCATGGGGTTTTCCTTTTATGGTAAATATATACATACTAAGGGTGATGAAAAGGAAGTTGAACGGGATATGTATGCGATCCTCTCATGTCTTCGAGGTTCTGATGATCATTATGAGTATGAGAAGTGGGAAAACAATCTTGAAACTATTCAGTTATTTTGTTCTTACTTCTAAACAGAAGTGCCATTATGCCCAAATGGAACTTGTTGAAAAAGCTTATTGTTGGGGGAAATGCAGCCATATCGATTATCGATGTTGGTTTGTCTTAAAAGATCTTCGTACTTTGTATGCTTCACACTTTTATTCATCCGAGGCAGTTTACAAAGAGCCTGAAGCTGTTGATGAGCCAGAACCAGAGCCAGAAGCTATTCATAAGTCAGAATCAGAAGCATTGATGAGCCAGTTCTAGAGCCTCCAGTCCTTGTTGAGCTGGACATTATTGAGGAGACATTCAAAAGTTGATGAGGCAGAACTAGGGCTAGAAGTGGAAGAGCCTCTTGTTGAGACTCTTGTAGATTTTTCAGCAGAGCTTATCATGGAGTTAGTGCCATCTTTGACAATATATCCTTGAGATCGCCTGACGTGTATGGCTCATTGTAGATCTTTCTATAGGAGACAGATTCACAAGAGATTGATACCTTGGTGTGTGGGTTAGTTTTCGGTGGAGCTGAATTGCATTGTTATGTTGCACGTATCTGATTCGAGCTATCGTCAACTTCAGCCGGGTTGTTACGGAAGCCAGTTTCACCTCCACCACCTTGGTTCAGCCGTGATGCATCAATGCTAATTCTCCGACTACCACCTTTGCCTGATTAAGGATGCGTGATGTGGTTCGACCCGTTTGTGCTAACCTTGTGCCCATTCATCGGAGATGAATGTTTTCAAGCCAAGGAGAATGATGGGGGAATCAAACGGTTTAGATTTAGTAGATTTGATATTATATTTAAATTAGATTTGGATAGATTTTGTCAAGTTTTAGGAGCTATTTAAATTTGATTTGGGTAGATTTGAGTTTATCAGTATTGTGCGTATAGTGTACGCAATGTAGGCTATATATAGCCATGTATTGGATTTCTAAATGATGATGAATTGATTAAAATTTTTGTTTTCATTTGAAAATTTGTGTTGTATGATTTAATCTCATGGATTAAATCGAATCAGGCGGTGAAGCCAAGATCTGGGTTGCGATCTGTGATCATATCCAACCCCAAATTCCCGTTCTTTCCCAATTTCATCAAAATTCCCACCACAAACCCTAAAATCACCTTTAGTCGCGCATCACACTCTCTTTTCAAAATTTTTGCATCCGATCTATTATGTCTTCCCGAACTTTGTGTCTCCACCACTGACATGGGGCTTAAAGATAGAAATAGAGAGACAAATTGCCTGTGCGGCACTGAAATTCAGAAGTAATCTTGCTACACAACCATGGTCATAACATGGTGAGGTAGCTTGTGAGATTCAAATCATTAGAGTGGCTTCTGTGCAGAGGTTTTCTTTTTCTTTCAATTAACCCTGGGTCCCCTTTTTTCCTAATGCCCTGGTTCTGTGATGTTCAAGTAGTTCTGAAGTGCACGTTTATTATGAAACAAACACTTTTGTTGTCTGGCGGTTTCTATCTTGTTTGTTATAATATCTTAATGGATGTATAATGTATAGAATATTATTATATTATTATGATTCTGTAGCTGTTGTTTTACGTATAAGTCACAATTTGTGTAGTATTGTGTTAATTATAAGAAATTTTGTATTTTTGTCTTGGGAAATTTTTATACATCAAAATAAAATTTTATAAGATTTCTGATGATTTCTCCAACTTGAATTAGACTTGTTTAAGATTTCCTGGATAATTGTCATGAAAATCTGCCTCATGGTGTAATAAGCAATTTTGATGTAAATCAAGTTGTTGCTTATGCACACATGACATACCTGATTATTTATTAGTTTTTATAGTATGCTACCATCCAGGTTCTGTTGTTTATGCAAATGTGACAGCTGTTTGTGCACACATTCCTCGTGATGTAAACGAAATTGTTGTTTATTTGCATAGATTGCTGACTTATGTGTCTACTGTACAGGTACTGTTGTTGATGAGAAATCTTTCCGTTAATTTGACGAGCCCTGATTTTGAAGACCATGTAAGTAACTTCATCCTTGTATTTCATTCAAGATGTGCTCACTAAGTTCAATGCACTTTAAGTTTTTGTCTATTTAGTTACACGCTCCTTGGGATGTGAGTCCATAGTTGAACTCCTGCATTGTCACACTCATGATCAGTTTCTTGATATACGCAAGTTACCTATTGCTGAAAATAGAACAATTCTAAAAGGTGCATTAGTATGCTTGCAGCAAATTAATTAGTCTTTTAGTATTTATTGGTAACATAACATGACATCATCTTCGTATTAAAATTTTGTAATAGCACTGTTGGCAGGAAACTACTGGCTCCTGTGGATCTTGGTATTACTTACTTTTTTTTCTTATATTAGGAGAGTAATTTTCATAATTTCTGATAGTTCTTTCTTTTCTGTTGCTGAAAGATATTAGAAGGCAGAAGTGGCTCTCTTCAGTGCATAAAAGGTCCCTTCCACACCCACCCACCCAAAAACCCCAAAATGTATAAAACTAGTCAGAGTCAGAGATACACGGACATAAATATTGATTTGATCATTTACGAGTTAATCTTAGAAGTATTTAGACATCAGGTTTGGAACACTCAGGAAAATGTGCATCTGAATGAGTATTATCCTGTTTGTCAGTTGATCAGATCTACTGGTGCTCTAATGCTTATGAAATGCGAAGAATTATTGATGATTTATACTTCAGGCAGTTCCTTTAGCAAGCAGGAGATTAACAGAAAAACAAACATTGCACCATATGGAGCTTGAATACTTTGATAGAGGAGAGAGAACTGTGTGGATATATATTATATATATATATATATATATATATATATATATATATATATAATATATATATGCTTGTTATTGGGGGAAAAGCTTCAGTGGAAAAATTGAAAGCATGGTTTAAAATCTCAATATCTGTAGCGGTCAATAGTTTTTAATATCTATTGTTGACACTCTGAAAAGATAAACTCCAAGGTAGCTCTGCAACCGGTCTGAATGAAGTCTAACTTGTCGACACTTCTAAAAGACAAATTGTAGACTGGCTGAAGACCTGTTCATATCTGATGGTGACTTGGACTCCACTGATCCAGTGAAGCAGACAGTGAACCAAGTACTGCCTTCTGAGGAAGCTTAAAAGGCTAAGTAGGTTCAACACTTAGCTTCACTTAAGCCCAAATGGGCTAGCTTCGCCTGAGAATCTAACTCAAGCTCTATCAAGGACTAACTTTTAGCTTTGTTGCAAGCTTATTTCTAGCTTCTCACGAAGCTTCTTTTAGCTCCACTGTGGGCTCATTTCTTAGCTTCGCATGAAGCTCCTTTTAGCTCCGCTGATAGCTCCTCACCTAGCTTTGTATGAAGCTTCTTTTAGCTCCATTGAGAACTCAATCTCAGCTTTGCATGAGAACCCTTGCATAGCTCCGTTGTGGGCTCATTTTCAGCTTCGCTTGAAGCTTAGTTCTGCTGAGAGCTCTTTTGGTCATTTTTGACCATTTTAAATCTCAGCACGAGATTAATGTGATTGATATCACTTTTTTGACAGTTAATTGCCGTGATCTCATTACTTCTTATTAGTTCGAGAAGATTAAGGGAATATCCTTCATTAAGTGGAGCAAATCAGGGGATTGGTGTAACAAACCCCAAGCTAGATGGCTAATTAGCCTCGCATGCGCACTTTTAGCTTCCCTGAAGTTGTGTTTAGCTTCGCAGCGAAGCTATTTACTCAATTAATCTGCTGAATTTTGAGAGAGTAGTTGCACCCCATAAAGCCTATAAATAGCCTATTGCAAGGAGGGGTTCAGGGCTGGATTTTTTTAGAGAGGCGGCTGGAATTCGCACAAGAGATCAATCTTTAGCTCCCAAGCTTCCTCAGAGAATTAATTTCTCTTTCAGGGTGCTAACATCCTAGATCTTTTATTCTCGAGGAATTTCCTGAACGAGGTGAGAAGGAGTTTCAAGAAGAAGACTCGATCACTGCATCGTCAACGGAACAAAATGATCGCGCGCAGACAAGACTTTCACCGGCATACTTCCTCAGAAACTCTGAGAAGAGAATTCTTGTAATTTTTTTTAATTATTTGTAATTTTCTTCAAATCTTTATAAACTTTTCCCCTTTGAAATCACTGAAAATAAGATGGCGACTCCGCTGGGGAGTATATTCTCCAACAACAAGATCATGTCGCAGTGCGACGATGAGTCCCTTGGGTCTACTGTTGAGAAGCTTATCATTCAGTTTGACTAAGAGAAGTTCAAACAACTTCTCTCTGAGGGCAGTTCGAGCCTTATCAATGTGCGCAAGCACAGAAAGATCTCTTGGCTAGGTTTCCTCTGGCCACTGCTTGGAAGCAATTCTTAGATGAGATGAAAGAGGCTGCCTGCAGGCCTAACTCAGCCTCTTGCAAGGCTTAACAGACTCCAACTGAGTCTATCTCAGTCTCAACAGAGACTAGACCAGCTTCGCGCCGTCTCTACACTGCTTGCGAAGCTAGATCAACCTTTAAGGCTATTTGGATTGAAAAATTCACTTCAGCCTTACACAAGGCTAAAAGATCTCTTGTCCCAGCTTCTGGCGAAGTTCACGTAGCCCCTGGCTGCGAGACTACTTCAGCTTTTCACACAGCTCAGCCACGCTCCTCCCGTGAGGCTCAGGGCAAAAGCACCCATGAGTGCTATCAGCGAAGCTATTACAGCTTTGCTCGCTGCAAAAAATTTTAGCCGCAAGGCTAGAGTTGAAGCACCATTTGGTGCTGACAGCGAAGCTATTTCGCTTGAAGGAAAAGCATTGCTAAACAGTGCTAAGCTCGCTTCCAACAGCAGAGCTATAACACTAAGTGCTCAGATAGCTTTGCCTCGCGAAGCTAAGCCTCGCGGCGAAACTGTCTCAGCTTCGCCTCCAGCCAAAAAAATAGCCTCCAAGGCTAAGTCTAAGGTTAAGCCTAAGATTTTTTTAGCCCATCAAGGCTAATATTCGGCCTCCCCGAGTTTTCGTGTTGGATCGATTGGGTTCAGCCAACACAGAGTTGCGGGAATTTCTGAGCAACAAGCGGAAATCCCGCTCTGAAGAGCCAGTTCACATTTCGTCGTCTCAGTGCAGACAAGCGTGGTATCTACTTGTGACAGTCCACTCCAGTTATTGTCTGGGGCCAATCCTCGCAACATCTCCTACAAACCAACCGTCAGTATTCGACCGGTTGTCAACCCAGACCTATGAAAACCCCAAGTTTCGGGGAAAGAGGAAAGTTAAGGTGCCTCACCTCGCTGCAGCTTCTGTCAACATGATAGACGGAGGGAGGAATTCGATGCGATCCCGAAGAGGGAGACAAGGGGGTTTGCCCTCCCTCTTTTAGTTCTCCATATTTGACTATAGCCTCGGGCTTATGTTAGGTCCTGATTGAACCAAAAGGCGCCTTCTGAGGCACTAGATTCAAGGTAGTAATACCCTATAATTATGGATAACCCTCTTTTTCCACAAGGGCAATATCGCCGGAACCATTGAGAAGCCTTTTTCAATGGTCAGACGATTAAAGAGAAGCCAGCGGCTACGCTTCCTCTGTCACCGTCAACTCTGAACAGACAGGGATTATGTCAGTCAACATGACCGACAATAACCATGATGATCTCCGTAGGCGTATGGAGGCCCAAGAGTAGACTTTAAGGGTTCAACAAGCAGCTTTGAAAAATATCCAGCAAATGTTGGCGCAATTTTTGAACAATTGGAACAATGATAACACCACTGGTAGCAATTATAATGAGGCGAATCTCTACAACGAGCATCCTAAGAACGAAAAGTCGAAGGGAAGTTCTTCAATTGATGCTGAATTTATCAAAGGCATCCGAGCTCAGATTGCATCCTTAGCTCAGAGGTGAACTGAAGAAAGTAGGGATCCTACTCGTTGGAATGGGACTCAGTTCCCTATCCACCAAAGTTCAAGCCACCTACATTGCACACGTATGATGACAAGAGCTCGCAAAATCAGTACATCTATTACTTTCAATCACAAATCGGCATTGTGATGCTATTATGGCCAGGCTGTTCATCAGCACCCTTAAAGGTAGCCTTTGATTGGTTTAAGCCTTCTTAATGGCTTTATCAATTCTTGAGTTGACCTGAAAACTCGGTTCCTCTCTTGATTCTACGAGGATGATACCGAGGTGACCATGGACAAACTCCTTTCGACAGTTCAGAAAGGAGAAGAATCTGTAAGGGAATACATTGAGAGGTTCTGTAATTTCTCTCATTTGCCCCGCAGGCATACTGTTCGCGATTCGAAGTTCATGAAAAAATCCATCGTTGTTGAATCACGTACAAGTTATGAAACCTAAACTTGCTAGAATATTTTTAGGAAAGTGTGTAGTGTCAACTATATGATCGAATCTATATAGAATTGTTCTTGAAAATCTAGTTATTTAAAATCTAACTTTTATCTTACTCTAGTTGAGAAATCCCTTGGATGAAGGTTGAAATTTTATTTTTTAAAATAAAGATTTTGTAGGAGAAAACAAAAACAAAAACAAAATATGAATAAAGTAAAAGAAAAATAAAAATATGAAGAAAGCAAAAGAAGAAAGAAATACTAACTTTTTTACGAAGATTTGAATAACTAAGTGAATAAAAAGAAATTAAGAGATTGGTACAAAGAGAAGAGGAAGATGAACCGATGAACTTATTTCTTGTTGTCGCTTTTGATGTTTCCCTCCTCCAAACGATGCTCAAAACAGAAAGAACTAATAAAAGAAAAGAGAAAAGAATATGCATAAAATTAGGGATGAATTCATAGAATCAAACATAAAAAGAAGAAAAGAATTGCATAAAAAATAAAGAAAAATTAAAGGAGACTTGGGCTGGAGATGGTGCATAATCTTGAAGAAGAATCCTAAATTTTATTCAATAATCTTTGATTACAAACCCTCGATCTTCTCCAATCTCACATTACAACGCTCGTAACTCTCCTTTTTTTAGGCTTTTTCAGCTCTCCCGTGTAGCCTTCTCTTTCTCTGAACATAGGTATTTATAAGAGATTATAGACAAGGGAAGCGTAGAGAGATATGGGGAGAAAAGGCTCCCCCTAATTTGAAAGTATGGCCGCGAAAACGTGACTTAGCCGCGACCTTCCTCTGGCCGTAGAGTCAGAGGAAAATGCATCTGGTCCGTTGTTTTCCCCTTTAGCCTTTTATCCCTTCAGAATTCTGATTTCTCCTCTAAATTTGACGTTCTATTCCTTTATCTTCAGTAAAAATGAATTGGTCTTCAAAAATTCCGCTTCTCTCTTTGAGTTTAATGATATTTATAGTTTTATCTTATTGGTAGATCCAATCTTCAGATAAGATAGCCTTTAGATCTTCTGAATTTGAGTTGATCTCTGTTTGATTTGAACTTTAGATTTGTTTGGATAGGATTCATGCTTATCTTCTCTTTATCGCCCTGTAAGATTAAGATATTAAGACAAGTGAGTTTGTAATGATTTATTACAGAATATATGTAGGAATGTAATATTGTTTATGCAATATATGTGTCCAAACACACCCCCACACTTATCTTTTTGCTCGTCCTTGAGCAAAACAAAATTAACCTAAGGTTTTTATTAGACCACTTTCGCAGGTTATGCAATTACAGTTAGCATCTGCAACAAGCCTTTAAACCTCTAGATTACCCCTAGAGGAGGAGTTGTAGTCTCCTCAGGGTTTTCAGTGGATTACACCTACAAAATTCATAAAAAAAAGAAACAATTTGTTAGTATTTTTGAAAATGCATTTTGAAAAAAAAGAGAAAATATTTGAAGTGCTTTTAAAGTATTAAGCAACTTGTAAGTTATAGGAGCATCGAACTATTCATCCACTTAGCCTCTATTCAAATATTTATTATCGATCAAGGTTAGTAATAAAATTGTATTCTCATCTAATCTATTATTTTACCCTAAGTCATATGCATCTTGTGACTGAATATTTTGATTAATGGTTCTTCAACTTTAACTCTTATGCGTTATTTATGTATATATTGGTGGTAATATTCTTTAGCTTTCTTAAGCTTTCTAATTTGCCTATGTAATGAGCCTTAGTCGGTGACTCCCAAGCCGGACAGTTTTAGGGCACCAGGTGAGAAAACATCCCAAGGACTTAGGACTCGAGCAAATAAGGCCACAAAACTAAGGATTTATTTGGTGATATGAACCACTTTTAGGCATGAATAATCATGCTTTATGAGGTACAAAAATCCAGCTTAATCAGAGGATTCTTATATAATATTTTTTTTCTTTCTTTCTTTTTTATAAGGCAGAAGAATTTTTGTTTTTGAACCCTAAGTATGTAAGTATATAAAAGATGTATATTTTATTAAGGTAAAAATCAAGACTAGATTAGTTTTTCAATTTTTTTTCCTATCCCTAGAAATTAAATAAATATTTTTATTTCATCTAAGTATAAGAAATCCTAATTATGATTCTCTTATTCCTTAAAATTAACTTAATTTCTTGCAAAAATAAGTCAGAGTATTATTTTTCTTTTCAAAAAGTTATTTTTGTAACAAAGAAAATGTTATTTATTATTATTTTTTATTTTATTTCATTTTTTTAGAAACCTAAAAGAAAACTTATGTTAACCCTCCCCCACACTTATCTCAAAGATGACTCGATCTCAGGCTGGTCTTCACTATGTTCTGGTGTCATCTAGACAGAAGGAGCAGACTTCGTCTCGACCATCGTCACCAGTAAGTCTCCCGATGTGGCCTGCTGGTTACACTTTGATGTATTAGGCTTACCAAAACGGGATCAATCGCCAGTAGAACGTCTTCCTCTTGCTCAGGTTCTGGTATCGTTAGAGGAGCAATTTACGCGGGAGCTTCTGCAAAATTTTTAGAGTTAGCAATGGATATGAAAAACATTTGCTGAATTCAAAATATTACAGTTATTACCTGCAGAGATTGAAGTTGTGATAGTAACCTGAGAGCCAGCTGCCTCACTTTGGGTAGTTTCAGAAAAGACATGTCTGATAGTGGTGTGTTCGACAGCGCCAACTTCAATTGGAGGAGGAACATCAGAAGCAGGTGTCTTTGTAAAAGCCGTTTCAGCAGCCGGCTTGTCCGCAGGTTCTGTAGAAGCAACGGGGAGAGAGACGTTCTTTGTAAGGGCTTCAGGAGTCTTGAGGATTTCCAGGTCAGTCTCGTCCCTCTGAGTGGCTACTTTAATACAGCCAGAAGACTCGATGTCTTGCATTTCTCCCTCGGGGCCTTCTGGATTGAGAAAGTCGCCCACATCTTCTGCACGACTCGTGAAAAGGTCGTTCCATGCTTGGTCATCCTCTTCATCTGCATTCTAAGACTTAGAGTTAGCCATGGAAACAAGTGCTAAAATGGAAAGAGATGATATTACTTGTAACCGGTACGAATTTCCCTGTAGCCTCACCGATCGGTGGCTCGGTCACTGGTGTAGCAGGACGAGGGACATAAGCCGCCGATGCTTCTACCTCTTTAATCTGCAAGGTTCCATGACGCTGACTCAATGGCCTGACAATCTTCTTTTTCTTCTTGAGGGGATGCACCTGGAGTAGGCGACTTACATTTTCGCTTGAAGTGAGTGTCAGGGTTCTTTTTTTTGTCCTTTTCTTCCTCGAGACCAGCTTCAGCAACAACTTACTAGGCCGGTTCATTACCCACTTCACCCTAACGTGGGCTTGCTGCAACTGAAGTTTCACTCCCAGCCTCGGCCGGGAATTCTTCCATGCCTGGCACCCGGACTCGCTTCCAATGCTTTTGCTCTTCTGCTTTCCCCCTCAGGCTAGCTGTGATCCATTTGATTCCAGTAGAATTGACATTGTATGAAGATGGGCGCGCATTGGATACTTTGTACCATTGGCAAAAAAAACTAAGCTTGTGAGAAGATTAGGAGTCCGGTATGGGCCCCTGTGCACCCAGCGATGAAATACCTCCAAGCCCTGGCACCGTCAATAAGGAAACCTATGTACCCGAGCTGAGGGTTGGGGTTACCTACGTACAATTGGTCGTAACCAAATTGTCGGGCGAATCGAGTGGGCAAATATGGTTCCAGGTGGCAAACATCCCCACACCGATACACCCGATGGGAAGGCCTGTTACTGATCAACCACTTGAATGTGCCCTCTCGAAGCGAAGAGCGGTCCTCTTTACATCTCGAAATTCCTCGCCATATTCGGTGCCTAGGATATATGGGAAGCACTAGAACAAACTGTACGACTATTGATGCTCGGCCATTCTCCGAACCCCCGCCAAGTATTTGCCTTCCCATTAAGAGTTCTCGAAACGACGGAGGTGAGCGAAGCTAACACCCTGTGGCGCCTCTTCCCGGTTGGATGAGGACCGGGCAATAAAGCGCGTACCAGGCCATCAGATAGGCGTACATCTCTACTCTTGGAGAAGGCCCATCACTTGGGAAAATAAATTCTTTGCACGCCTTGGTGGGGGTCGCCCTCTTGCAGAATTGATCTGTCAATGTCCTGAGCCCGTTTTGGATGTGACAAATCATGGCAGGAAGCAAACCAAGTGATTGTCTGTACACCAGCGGAACGGCCGGGAGGATTACCAAGGTGTAATTCCATTGTGAGGTTGAGAGGGGATCACACGTCTTTTTAACTAGGCCGACATATAGCCAACCAATAGATCTGGGATATTGGTCTTTTAGCCTGGCGATGAAAGCTTAAGAAGGTATCCCCTGGCTCGTATTCATTGGCGTCCTCCAGAATGACATCTTCATGCCCTCCTGTCTTCATGGCCTTGGCAATCCGTTTGTCCTTCACCGAAGTCTGGAGATTTCAAGAGCCCCGTCCACGACAGGGAATAGGAATTCAACCCAAGTCTTCAACTTGTATACATTATCTCGACTAGGGTAGAGGTCGAGGCAGATGTAGAAGTAGCACATCAGTTCTCTATACATCTCGTACATGGCCGGTTTGTCCTTCTCTAGCTGCGCAAACTCCTCATCACATGGGAAGTACTCGTAAGGCATGGAGCCTATTGGAAGATTGGAGACTTCCTACATCTCATGAAGCGCCATCCCTAGCTCGCTGACTGGTGTGAAAAACGTACCTGACGCTGGGTAGTACATCTCCAGGATGGCGTAGAAGTTGGGGATACTGATGTTTATCCTGAAACACGTGGCTCTAACAGCTTCATGCAGCCCTAGCCGCCTTAGATCTGTGTCGAACACCTCCAGCACGTACATGATGAGACTGCTTCATCACTGCTGCTTGAAGGCGCACATTCACCCTGACATCCGGAAGTCCGTAGCAGGATAATTACCCTCCGCCTTCACAAATTGATTCAAGAAGGTCGGTACCTTGGCAGGATTCTCCCCACAGGCACATCACGACCGACGCTGCCCGGGTGCACAGACCAATGACGCTGCGAGGAGGGCCACTTCTGGTGAAGCCACTCTAGGTCAGGATCCCTACGTGCATTGATTCTGTGCATCGACTCACGCCCCATTTCATCGTCCTTGGCATTGTCACCGATTGGAACAAAGCGAGGGGACTATGGCGCCTTCTTTCTGGGAGATGATACCGATCTCCATGCAGGGTGTAAACCCATTGTCCTTATTCGACAAGTAATTGTTGATCGGTATCTGGGGCTGCTCTTCAAAGATAAAATCTGCCTTCCGATAAATTGTTCGGTCTTCTCCCTCCAGTGTGGCAGTAGAGATGATGCGAAAGGTGCGCTCATCCCTGTCCAGGATGAGTGTGTTTCTCCCTGGTGTGGTCCCTTCGCTAAATAACACGCTTGTCCCTGAAAATGAAAGCGGACGTTCCCATTCATCCCCTTCACTGATCCGAATAGACTATTAGATGGGTCAGGAATGTAATGCACTGCAAAACAGAGAAAAACGGGCATGTTAGCCTATGGAAAGAAAGAGAGTGCAGGAAAGTCTCAAGGTATAGCTTCGCTTCCCAAGCAAAGCTAGGCCAGAATTAGCCTCGCTCTCTGAGCGAAAGTGATGTAATACCAACCTGGATCGCAATCACCTTCAAATCGTAACCAAAATTTGAAATTGAGAACAGGATAAGATTTTGGGTTTCCACCCCTTATGCGAGCTTCTCACCCCAATACTCGAGAGCAAATAAACTCAAGAATTAAGCCAGATAATTTGAGAAAATTTAATCATTCAATGTCCCTTATTCATTGAGTTGAGCCTCTTTATATAGGCTCTTACAAAGTGAACTTCTCGGATATAACCGATGTGGTACTAAAAGCAAGATAAACAAATACAAAATTTTCTAAATAAGCTAAGGCATGAAAAGATAACTGGGAACTGGCGTGATGTCCTCATCAATTCCCTTAGGGTGGGAGAAACTCGACCCGGTCGAGTTGGGACTCTCCTCACGAAGCATCTCAATCGGGCGAAGGTGGTGGTCGTAGCAGCATCATTGGTACGCCATGTTGATACCATGGTGGTGGAGGTGGAGCTGGCCTCCGTGACGGGTCGGCTGTGAAAGATGGCAGCTCGATCAAGACATAGAGAGTAGACCAAGGCGCATCATCCCTGCTGAAGACGGAGCTAATACCAGGATCTCATGGGCTATTCAACTTGCAAGCAATGGAAGCAATCTTCTTCAGAGCCCTATCGAAGTCTTTACGCCAAGCGTGCAACTTTCTCACAACCTCACAGCGACTCGTAACCGTCACCTTATTGTCAACCACAAATTCCTACAAAGTATTATACGGGTATGCAACAAATTTGTGAGTATCATTGCAAATTGCTATCGGCCTAGTGATATCATCAATATATGCAACAGGCAAATGCAATGTAGTAGCTCAACTATCTCATTTCCATCATCACTGGCGCTATCAGATATGTGAATTTCATCAATAACCAGTGTGTCGGCACCAACTGATGTGTCTTCAATTATACTAACAGTATTGGAAGGAACATGGACTTCATCAATAATGTTCGAGACGTCAACTTCATTACTAGACACAATTCTAACATGTTGACTCTCCGAAAGACACTGATAATCATAATGTGCATATCCCTCACATTTAAACACCTGGCCTTAGCATTGACTAGGGTTTTGAAAGTCAAGTCCAACCTTAATGCAACATTAAAGGCCTCTTCAACAGTGTCTAAGTCATAGGGGCCAGTAATCATAGCACATTTTATTTTAGGTCGTAAACCCCAATAAACCTAGTTAGAGTCTCAGAAGGGTGCTCTCTCACTTCACCACGATGGGTTAAGTCCTTAAATATGGTAACATAATCATGAACAGACATATGACCATAATTGAGATTGTGTAGCTGGTCCAAGTGGGGGTCCCTATAGTGCTGACTAGTCATGGTGGCTCAAGCAAACAAGCAAATGCAGTGGAGAACTCTAAAGTCAATTAATCTAAATGTATGCACTAAACAAAAATACCCTAAAGTTTAAGCTCTAAATGCAAAGAAAAATGCATTCCTAAAATGATGAAAGCGAAAAATGCTGATGCAACCACTAGATCGAAGTAAATAGCATTTCAACCAACAAATTATAGCAATCCATGTAGTAGTTGCAAGTAATCTAACAGTTAACGATTCAGGTCAAGTTATGATATCACCTGAGGGAAAGTCGTTCACGCCCAAACGCAAAAATTCTTGAAAATTTCTCGAAAAAAATACTCACACTGAAGAGTTGAAAACGCTCACAAGACTCCTGGACAACGGTGATAAGAAGTGGAAGCTGGCTGCCTCGAGAATGACGCAAATCGGGCGCGAATCGGGGCAGAAACAAGTTCTGAACTGTGGTGCGCTGATCTGCTGAGTTAAATCTGGCAGACGATCGGAGCTTGAATCAGATTGTGACTGCTGTAGGAGCGTAGTACTGGTTGTCACGAATCCACTGCCTCGAGAATGGCTCAATTTGGACTTGAAACGGACTCTGAACGGCCTTCGGGAGCGCTGTTGTGTTTCTAGGCTGAGTTAGAATACTCTGAACTGAGTCATCTCAGTGGGGGTAACTCAGCGATGATGTCAGCGATGACGTCACTCAAGTGGATCGGGTCGGGTCGGGTTCGAATCACCCAACCCGACAAATCCTGGACCCGCGACCCGCTGCTGATTCCCTTTAAAGCTCTGAACGGGTTTTGACTGGGTCAGCTTAGGTTTGGATCCGGCCCAACCAACTTATGGGTTCGAATCCCAAACCCACTTAAGAATTTGGGTTGGGTTTTAAGGTCAAACCCAACACCCAGGCTCCCTTTCTCTGCTCGACCTCAGGCTAGGGCTTGAGAAGCCCTCAACGGCGGCGGCGGCGGTTGATCCAGGAGGCGAGCGATGTGGGAGACCTGTGGGCGACGGACCCAGGTCAGGATCCGGCAACAACTACGGTGAAGTTAATGTCCCCGGTGGTGGCGACGTGGGAGATCCGGCAACGGCGGTGTTCGACGAGCCCTGGGTTACGTTTGGAGGAGGTTGAAGGGGCTTCTGGGGCAGGAAAAGGCGACGAAGCTTCGACGAGCGGTGGCGGAGAAGGTAGGTCAGAGTTTAGCGGAGGTCGCTGAAGCTTCGCCGACGAGATCTGGGACAGTCGTCAGCAGCGGCGAGGGGATCTGACGATGGCAGCGACGCGACATGGCAAAACACGACGGCGAGGGCGATCCTGCTCCGATGATGTCGAATCGAGTCTCCGGAAGCTTCGACGAGCCTAGGGAGAGTACGATGTGGATCTGGGAGTGCAGACGACCCTGGGGAGAGGACGACGTGGATCGGGGAGCGCCGGCGAGTCCGATCAGCTCTTCTTCCCTTCGATCTGCCCTCAGGGCCTAGCCCTAGGCACGACGACAGAGACGGAGGGGTGTTTGCAGCGGTGGCGGGCGTGGATGATGACGGGGAATGGCCGGCGGAGGAAGGGAGGAGGAATTGGTTGCGAGTCTGGAGATCTTCGGTGATGATGATGGCGGCTTTGATCGCCGATGGTGATGGCGGCGAACGACGGCGGCTTCCTGGCGTTGGGGTGGTGTTGGTGTAGACCAGAGGCGGCGATGACGTCAGATGAAGAGGTTGAACGGCTGGAGAGGCTTCAGAAACTTCGATCTAGGTTCAGGAAGCCCCGACGAGGCTCGGATCTGCCCAGATCTGCTCCCATCTGCTCCGGTGACAAGGTCGGTTCAAAAGGGAAGGCTTCGGCGGATTTCTGGACGTGGCTGTCGGCGGCGGCGGAGGTGTGGATGGTGATGGTGTTGATGGGTTCTTGGTGCAGGTGATGAACAGTGCAGCGGTGACGGAGAAAAGGGCGGTGGAGGGTGATGAACAATGTTGATTTGGATTTATGGGGGATTATTGACGGAATTTTCACTGTAATTTTTTTTGAACAGTGAAATCTTTTTTTTTTTGAATGGATCTGGAATCTAGATTTAGGATTGGTATATGAGAAGATTTTGGAACAGGAGGAAAATTGAAGGCGATTGAAAAGCAGTGCTCTGATACCAAAATGATGTAATACCAACCTGGATAGCAATTACCTTTAAATCGTAATCAAAATTTGAAATTGAGAACATGATAAGATTTTGGGTTTCCACCCCTTACACGGGCTTCTCACCCCAAAACTCGAGAGCAAATAAACTCAAGAATTAAGCCAGATAATTTGAGAAAATTTTAATTATTCAATATCCCTTATTCATTGAGTTGAGCCTCTTTATATAGGCTCTTACAAAGTGAACTTCTCGGATATAACCGATGTGGTACTAAAAGTAAGATAAACAAAACACAAAATTTTCTAAATAAGCTAAGGCATGAAAAGATAACTGTGAACTGGCGTGATGTCCTCATCAGAAAGTCTCAAGGTATAGCTTCGCTTCCTAAGCAAAGCTAGTCGAGAATTAGTTTCGTTCTCCGAGCGAAGCTAACTCTGCTTAGCTTTGCTCTGAAGCTTAGCTTCGCACTCTATATAGAGGCAGAGTGCAAAAAGTCACAAGGACTAGCTTCGCCCGGAAGCTTAAGAGGCACTCGTGCCTAGAGAACTCAAAGGGAACAATCCCTTTCATTTAGCTTCGCTCCGAAACTTTGCTTCGCATCTCTGTCACAGAATGCAAAAAGCTCCAAGGGTTAGCCTCGCCTGGAAGCTTGGAGAAGAAACCCATGGGTTTCTAGTTTTGATCAACGAAATTAAAGGGAAGTAAATTCCCTAAAAATTTGATAAAATCAAATCAAGGGAATTAAACTCCCTGAAGATCACCAATTTTGGTAGATATGTTCATATCCATAAGGGATTTAGCCAAAGTTGGCTTTAAAAGAGAAAATCTCTGACAAGGCGATAGTCCTATTGGCTATAGGAAGTTCGATGACTGTGAAGCGGCTACCGCCGGTGCAGAGGTAGTGACCTCATTCCATGTACGTTGCTTGTGGGCCATGAGATCACAAGTTGATCTGACAAGAGAGATTTGATCTCTAAGAAACTTTTAAAAATTCTGAACTTGTGAAAATTCGAAATAGAAGATTTCTGTGTGCAGCCTATGGGCTTTTATAGACACCTGGTGTCTAGCTTCGCCTCCTAAAATGGAGTGCAAGCTGTCACTTCAAAAAATACGACAGTTTGGAGGGTAAAAACCCTAAACAACAAGCTATTTAGCTCCGTCGCGAGCTTATCTTTAGCTTCACATAAAGCTTCATCATAGCCTCGTTGCAGGCTCACTTTCTAACTTTGTATGAAGCTTCTTTTAGCTTAGCTGAAGAGTTCACTTGTTGCTTCGCATGAAGCTCTATCATAGCTCCGCTACGAGCTCATTTTTAAGCTTCACATGAAGTTTTGGCACAGCTCCACTAAGGGCTCATTTATTAGCTTCTCTGGAGCTCATACCCAATGGAATTTCTAGGTCAGCCAATATGGCTACCTAGTTCAAATGTGCATTTGCATTCAGTCCAATAGACTTTCTTGACCTAAGCAATGTCAAAATTTAGGTCACGGGCTTCGTGTTCAAAGTGTTTCGAAATCTGCACCAATCCATTACAGATTCATGGAAAATTTGAAGGGGGTTTTATTGACACTCCGAAAAGATAAACTCCAAGGCAGCTCTACAGCCGGTTCGAACGATATCTAACTTGTCGACACCTCTAAAAGACAAGTCACAGATAGGCTGAAGACCTGTATATATCTGATGGACAAACCAGTGACTTGGAATCTATTGATCCAACGATGCTGATAGTTAACCAAGTACTACCTTCTGAAGAAGCTCAAAAGGCTAAGTGGGCTCAACACTTAGCGTCACTTAAGCCCAAATGGGCTAGCTTCGCCTGAGAAGCTAACTCAAGCTCTATCAAGGGCTAACTTTTAGCTTTGCTGCAAGCTTACTTCTAGCTTCGCACGAAGCTTCTTTTAGCTCCGCTGTGGGCTCATCTCTTAGCTTCGCATGAAGCTTATTTTAGCTCCGCTGAGGGCTCCTCACGTAGCTTCGCATGAGGCTTCTTTTAGCTCCGTTGAGAGCTCAATCTCACTTCGCCTGGGGCCCCTTGCTTGAAGCTTAGTTCCGCTGAGAACTCTTTTGGTCATTTTTTACCATTTTAAATCTCAGCACAAGATTAATGTGAGTGATATCACTTTTTGGCAATTAATTGTCGTGATCTCATTACTTCTTATTAGTTGGAGAAGATCAAGGGATTATCCCTCATTAAGTAGAGTAAATCAGGGGATTGGTGTAACAACTCCAAGCCAGGTGGCTAATTAGCTCGCATGCGCACTTCTAGCTTCACTGAAACTGTGTTTAGCTTCGCAACGAAGCTATTTAAGCTTCAGACGTGAAGTTAGATTTACTCAATCAATCTGCTGAATTTTAGGGGAGCAGTTGCACCCCATATAGCTTATAAATAGCCTATTGCGAGGAGGGGTTCGGGGCTGGATTTTTTTTAAAGAGGCGGCTGTAATTCTCACAAGAGATCTCTCTAGCTCCCAAGCTTCTTCAGTGAATTAATTTCTCTTTTAGGGTGCTAACACCTTAGATCTTTCATTCTCAAGGAATTTTTGGAGCCAGGCGAGAAGAAATTTTAAGCAGAAGACTCAAAGACTCGATCACTCGCACCGTCAACGGAATAAAGTGGTCGCACGCTGACCAGACTTTCACCGGCATACTTCCCCAGAAACTTTGAGAAGAGAGTTCTTGTAATTTTCTTTTAATTACTTGTAATTTTCTTCAAATCTTTGTAAAATTTTCAACTTTGAAATCACTGAAAAACATCTATATCATTAGCATCGGCTGCCAAGGCAACGTCGGCGGTGATATCAACTAATATTGTTGGGTTAATATCGTACTGGGTATCTCAAAACATGATTTGATATTGTCAATATATATCAGACTCATCCATATTTGAAACCATGGTTAAAAGATGACTAGAGACTAAGATAACAGAGATAGAGTACAATGGAGATAGAAGATTTAGAAACTCACACAAACACAACCTGAGGAGAATAGGGGCTGCATCACCCGACAAGAATAGGGACTCAACCTCCCCCCTACAGAGTATTTACTCATTCTTGTCTATAGGAGAATAGGCTTCAACAAATCCAAAGCAAACTCGACAACCTTATCCCTCATGCTTCCAACTTGATATTTATAAAGACATGCAAAGCAACAACCAACTATTCGTAAATGCCAAGACATTTTCCCAGCAAACTAAGTAATAATAGACTATTATTAGTTTCTAAGGCAACTAACCTCTTTGGAATCATCCTTTTTCTCTTGAGCATCTAACGGATTTAAATGCTTTTTACTCGTACCTAGGGAGCCAGTATATTGCCTGATTGCATTAGAATGAGACTTTTTCATGTCATTATTCTTTCTCTAGTTGGAAAAAAATCTCCCTTTTGTTTGATAACAAAATTAGTTTCCATCAGAAAGCTTCCACTTTCACCTACAAAAGTTAAGAAGGATTGTGACAGAGGGGATTTTAGGGTTTGTGGTAGAGATTTAGTAGAATTGGTGAAGAACAAGAAGAAAAGAAAGATATGATCACGGATCACAACCCGAATCTTGGCTTACTGCTTATGATTTAATCTATGGGGATCAAAATCAATACCTAAAGCAAATAGCTTCATTTTTTTTATCAAAATCATTCCATTTCAATTTTCAAAGATCACGACATGGCTATATGTAGCTATAACATGTGAATTGTACGTGCAATTATTGATAACATTAAATCTCACCAAATCTAACCAAATCTAACCACATTTAAATTCAAATAACTCCCAAATCTATCCAAATCTAATTTAAATAAAAATATCAAATTTACTAAATCTAAGCCGCTTGTTTCCTCCACCATTCTCCCTAGCTTGAGAACATTCATTCCCAATGAATGTAGTGGTAGGTAGAAGGTAAGCACAACCGGGTTGAACCACATCACGAATCTTTAGTCAGGCCAAGGTGATGGTCAGGAATCAACATCGATGCGTCATGACTGAATCAAGGTGATGGAGGTGGAACTGATTTTCATGACCAACTGGTTGTGGTTGATGGTACCTTGAACAAAGCACATGTAGCAGGCCGAGGCACATCATTCTTGATGAAGATTGGGTCGATTGTACTCTGCACGATAAGAAATCCGAACTCCTGTGAACCTGTCACCTCTAGAAGGATCTGCAAGGGATCGTACACATCAGACAATCTCAGGGGTGAGGGAACCCTCACAGCTGGCGTAGATGATACTAACTCCATGGCAAGCTCCGCTGGGAGGTCTGTAAAATCTCTACAAGAAGCTCTTCTATTTCTGACTCTGACTCATCAACTATTGTTGGCTCTCTGGCTCAGCTGCTGGTTCTGACTTATCAACTGTTGGCTCTTTGTAATCTTCCTTAGATGAATATAGAAGGTGTGAAGCATACAAAGTACGAAAAAGATCTTTTAAAATAAATCAACATTGATAGTCGATATGGCTGCCTTTTCTCCAACAATAAGCTTTTCCAACAAGCTTTATTTGGGCATAGCGACACTTCTGTTCAGATATTAGAATAAAATAACTGAAGAAATTTTTCAGATTGCTTTCTCACTTCTCATACCCACACTAATCATCAGAACCCTGAAAATATGGGAGAGTCGCATACATATCCCTTTTCACTTCCTTGTCATCAGCTTCAGTATTTATATATTTACCGTAGAAGTAAAAATTCATGTAGAAAATTTAGTGCAGAAAGATCAGAGATTACCCAAGAATCTGATACCAAATTGTTGTGGGACGGAGGGATTTTAGGGTTTTTGGTTGGATTTTGTGGAATTTGGAAAGAATAAGAGAATAAAGAAAAGATATGATCGTGGATCGCAACTCAGATCTTGACTTCATCGCCTGTAATTCAATCTATGGGGATCAAAATTAATATCCAAAGCAAATAGCTCCATTTTTTTAATCAAAATCATTCAATTTCAATTTTTAAAGATCACTACATGGCTATATATAGCCTACAACACGTGAAATGTACGTGCAATTATTGATAACATCAAATCTCACCAAATCTAATTAAATCTAACCACATCTAAATTCAGATAACTTTCAAATTTCAACCAAATCTATCCAAATTTAATTTAAATAAAAATATCAAATCTAGTAAATCTAAATTGTTTGTTTCCCCCTTCATTCTTCCCAGCTTGAAAACATTCATCCCCGATGAATGTAGTGGTAGATAGAAGGTAAGCACAACCGAGTTGAACCACATCACGAATTTTCAATTAGGCTAACATGGTGGTCGGGGAATCAACACTGATACGTCACGATTGAACCAAGGTGGTTGAGGTGAAACTGGCTTCCGTGACTAACCGGCTGCGGTTGATGTATCTCAAAAAGACACCACCACCTTAGTTCAGCCGTGACGTATTAGTGTTGATTCATTCAACATACTGAGGCAAATCTTTCTCGCTGAAGATTGGATTGATTGTACTCTGTATCATAAGAAATCTGAACTCCTGTGGACCTGTCGCCTCTAGAAGGATCTGCAAAAGATCGTATACATCAGACGATCTCATGGGTAAGAGAACCCTCACAGTTGCTGGCGAAGAAGGCACTAGCTCTATGGCAAACTCCGCTGGTAGGTCTGTTGAAGTCTCTACAAGAGGTTCTTCTATCTCTGGCTCGGGCTCATTAACAACGTTGGTTCTGACCTGGCTTAGCTACAACTTCTGGTTTTGGCTCTACTGCAACTTTTGGTTCTGATTCTGGCTCTCTGTCAATGTTTGCAGCTTGACTTGTTACATCTCTCTAGGGCTTTTCGAAGCTCAGTGCATATATCAGTAATTGATCGGTTGTCGGGCTCTTGCTCGACATTGGACTCTTTGCAGCTGTATAAAGAAGATGTGGAGCATACCGAGTATAAAGAAAATTTTGCAATCCAGACCAACATCGACAGAACTTGTAGGTATCATTTATCCAATGATATGGCTCTTCCACCAACTTCATTCGAGCATAATAACACTTCTGCTCAGATGTTAGAGCGAAATAACTGAAGAAAGATTCAAGATTGCTTTTTCAGGCTTCGTAACCATAAAGGTTATAAGAACCCGAAAATTGGAACAACATCATACATATCATTCTCCACTTGCTTTGGATCATCCTTAGTGTGGATATATCGGCCACAAAAGTAAAAGCTCATGATGTAAATTCAATATATAAGTTTAGAAATTACCCAAGAATCTCAACGGCTCAAACTGGGTTCAAATCAGGCTGGAAACGAGGTCTGAAACGCTAATATTCTGTTACAAGAACAGTATCGGCACAAACACAGGTTTGTAGGAGTCAAACCAATTATACAACTGCTGTGAACTTTTTACAGTAGTTTTGGGGCTCAGTCACGCATCAACGCTTTAGACGAAACTCGAATCAGACTCCGAACGGGCTTGAAATGGACTCAGGAATCCGACTGCACTCTGCAGTGAACAGTAATCATGAACAGTAAATTTATTGTCTATGGAACAGTAAAAAAAAATTTTTGAAGTGGATTTTGTGGAAGGAAAAAGTAGAAAATTCGGATCTGATACCAATTAATGTGGGACGGAAGGGGATTTTAGGGTTTGTGGTGGGGATTTTGTAGAATTGGGAAAGAATAAGAGGAAAAGAAAGATATGATCGCGGATCACAACTTAGATCTTGATTTCACTGCCTATGATTTAATCCATGGGGTTTAAAATCAATACCCAAAGAAAATAGCTTCATTTTGTTATCAAAATCATTCCATTTCAATTTTCAAAGATCACTACATGTACAACACGTGAATTGTACGTGCAATTATTGATAACATCAATCTCACCAAATCTAAATTCAAATAACTTCCAAATCTAATTTAAATAAAAATCTCAAATTTACTAAATCTAAACCGTTTGTTTCCCCATCGGATTGAGTTACATGGAAGATAGTTGCACTATAAGAAGTCAATGATCATCGCTTTTGAGTGGAGCGATATTGTAACACTAATTCAACTCATTGTAACAGTAATTCAACTAACAAATCACTCAACATTGAAGAATAGCTTACTGACCTTCTATGTGCAGTGCTCCATGTTTTCTTATTGGACCTTCATCAAATGTCGGCTGTAGAGAAGTACGTTCAAGTGGGGGAAAAAAATTATTAGTAGGCTCAGCCTTGTGATAATAATCATTTGGATCACTATGATGATGTGGGAAACATGGAAATGGAGATGATACATAGTGGTTTAACTAGTTCTTCGAAAGGCATATGATAGAAGGCATGGTGTATGGTGGTGGTGGTGGTGGATCAAGATCTGTTGTTACTTCGCTTGGACCATCCATTGTGGGAAGACATGGTAGGCTCTCTATAATTTAAAGATCAGGTAGGGTTTATTGCAACTCTTTAATCTCATCCAAAAGGAAAATATTGGAAACCGATGATGCGCGTGTCAAACAAATTTTTTGCTCTCATCACCATGGTCGAAACCCGCTTTGATAAAGGAAAATAGCTTGTATGGAAAAATTAAAGGATAAATAAAAGAGGAACAGCTTAATGAAGATAATACAGATGGATACAACGGAGATAGATAATTTGTTCACTCAACCTAGTGGAAGTACCCAATGGAAAGCGGGTTTCACTCATCCAAGAGAAGAGTCATTCTGCTTTTCTTTGAGCATCTAACCAACATAAATTCTTTTTACTCACACCATCAGGATTTTCATTATCTTACTTGATTGGATTAGGATTAAACTCTTCTTAATGTTCATCATTCTCCCCAGTTGGAAAAAGACTTACCCTTAAGTTTTCATTTTAAAAATAATTATGATTATGTTTCCTTTGCACATGCCAAAATTTGGAAGGATTCAATCACATTGAAGATAGTTGTGACAATTGGACAAAATTGTAATGCTGATGCTAACTCCAACAAAATCAATATTGCTAGCGAATAACTCACCAAACTTTTACCTTCAACTTGGAATGATATTTTCACATATTTTCCCATTGGTTCACCAAATTTTGACGGTTTTCTTCATTCATTTGTTGGTTGAAAGAAGCGTGCTCAAGAAAAATAATTTATGAACAGCCTTGCCGCATGAAAATCATCATCCAGATTGCTATCAACATTTAAGAAAGACAGAAGTGAAGATAATACAATCAGCAGTTTAATTCTATGAAATTAAAGAAATAGTAAAAAGATAACAATATAAAATTAAGGAAATAGATATAGGGAAGTTTCCTAATCAGTTTTTAATATACTTCATGGAGGGGAAAAACATAAACATGAATGAAACATAAACTTACAAGAGTGGAGCAATATTTCATTCATTCTTTCTTCTTTCTTTATCTTTGTTCTTCTTCTAAAGGATTGCTTCCTTTTTCCTTGCGTCTCCTTACTAACTCCGCCACCCCCCCCCCCCCCCCCCCCCCCCCCCCCCCCCCCTCCTTCTTGCTTTCTTAGTTTCTTGCTTTTTTCTTCTTCATCTTTGTTGTTGTTCTTAAAGGATTGATTCCTTTCTCCTTGCCTTTAGTTACTGACTTATTCTGTACTTTCTTTTTCCCATTTTTTTTTTCCATAGAGAACCAACATGTGTTTTCTCTTTTTTCCAATATGTTTTTCAATAGTATCCAATCTTTATCTTTAGGTTGGATATGCAATTTAATCTGAACCATTACTCAGTGATTATATTCATTATATAAAGATGTGATTTAATTTTTTAATTGATAGGTTCATTGAAGGACGAGATTAATGAATGATGATTCTTGTGAATCATTAAATAAAGGCCCAGAAGATCATGGGAAGAGCTTAGGAATATTTAAATAGAAATGACACCTAGTTTCTCTTCCTGGAAAATTGGAGTATTTAAATAGAAACTACAGGTGCCCTAAAAAATAGGAATATTTTACACATGATTTCTCTTCCTAGAGAATAGGCATTTTTTTGCCAACTTATTCTAACCTTTATTTTTCTCCCGCATTTTTTGCCAACGTGCATATTGTGCCATGCCCATATTTCTATTGATTCAACACAGATTATTCTTGTGCCAGTGAGGCCTGGCTCACTTGTAAAGGGGTGAGAGTGGGTTGTGGGGAGTTTCGGGTCCAAGGTTGGATGCTGCTCATGTGAGGGGGGGTGGGGGGTGGGGGTGGGGGGGGGGGGGGGGGGGGGTGGTGGGGGACACAAATTATTTCTTTTATGTAATAACTTTCTAATATTTTGCTTTTATAGAGAAAGTTGCTCGCATCATATGAAGTCGGTTCGGAGGAAGTCAAGTCTGGAACTGCTAACAACACCCTTGAAGCTGATGAAATTGAGATCGGTTCATTCATGTAAGAAAAATTTAATTTTATTTACATTTTCATTATGTGCACTGTATCCAAAATTGACTGAAATGCTATCAGCCACTAACCATTTACTTGAATTTCAGGGTAAAAGTTGAATAATCATGGATAAAACATCTGTGTTTATTACGTAATAAATGTGACAGATGCCTCTGGTTGGGGTGTCTATGCACCTTCGAGGCAGTAGCCACCGGCTGAACAGTTGTCAAATGGATAGCTACAACAACCATTTCCACTGTCAGTTTGCTCCGAAAACAAGCCTTTTGATACCCAGAATGTAATTTTTATGTGATCTCCCCTCGGCAAGTGGTTATGGTTGTGATGCTATTAGTGTACAGGAGATTGGCTGTTCCCCATTTGGGGCAAGATTTTGGCTCTGTATATGTTTGAGTTTTAAGATCTATGCATGTAAATAATGATTTGCCTGTTATTTAGATTGAGTGCATCTTTGGAGGAGTCCATTCTGCTGAGACATTGTTGTATACTTTAATTTGCATGGTATTTAGATTGGCTATATATTTCAGGGCTTGTAGCTTGACAAAAGGTTCTGTACTGTCTTTATTGATGACAAATTTAATGTCGGGTATCACCAAGAACGTACTCGAGCCTGAGGCCTTGCACGCTTGGGGATGCATCATCACAGGAACTTCTTGCAGTGGAGTGAGTGCAGTTTTACATATTCTTCTCATCTTCTCCTAATCTTGGTGAAATCTTCTCTCGGTGTAAGCCGTGTTGCAACAGATCATAATCAGCGACCACAGTCCATGTTTAGCGAGCAGAGTGTTGCCGTTGTACTGTGAAATGGTGGATGGTCATGCAGCAGGCCTAGGGTTCAAACCTTGCAAGTGTTCGGCGCAAATCTCAGTCCAGTTGGATTTACACCCTTCCACCAAAACACATATCACGATAGATGGTAGATACTGACTAGAGTTCTTGCAGCAGTGCAGATGTCGAACATACTGATAGAAAAGCGACAATGGTTCCTATCGCCTGTTATCATCATCGCAATCACTCCAGCGAAAGAAGAAAAACCCAAACAAGGGGTGATAACCTCCAGTAGTCGCGGACTGTGTGCCGGCCCTACCCCGTTGCAACAGAAATAGGGGACCGATTAAATAACTCGCAACCCTATGGGACATAATTCTGTTAGAAGTGTTGCATGTTACCATGTTCAAACTGTCGACAGGGGCCACAAAAATAGCATGCCTCAGTTTGAAAATTAACCTGGCAGAAAGGGGAAAAAATAAAAACAATTATGCCCGTGCCCTTTTAAGGTCAGCCAAAAATATGAACTTCGACAGATAATGAATGAACAAAAGGCTCTGAATTCAGGCCAAACACAAATTTGCATACAATCTATGTCCATTCTAGACAAAAAGTCTTATTTAGTCAGTTTATATCATCCATACATAGTGTGTTGCTGATTTCAAGTCTTCTATGTTTCAATATTAGCATATTTTTCCATGGAGCTAAGGTCTAAAAATAGCTAGGATTTTCGAAAGAAGATTCCGCAAGTTTGATGAGAAATAAAAAAGAAAATAAAAAATTCGCGTGGCTGAAGGTCTAGGAGCTACTTTCGACCAGTATCGATTTTATTTTGAGCATATATCTATAGAAATTCTGATCTAAATGGAAGTCTTTAAAAGTTTCTTGATAATTAACTTTCATTTTGACAAAAATTTAAGTCATGTAATTTATTTTTCAAAGTTTTCACGTATATTTTCAAAGAATATATTATAGAATTTTAGAAAGAGTTGCCGATGCATAAAAATGTGGTTGACATAACAAATTTATGTAGCATTGGGTATATAATGAAACATGTGTAGTGCTCGGAAGGATAATCACTTCCATTACGAAGCCAAATTGTAATTGACAGCATATCAAACACGACACTTCTAGCCATGTTATTGTTGTTTTCTGTATTGATTTAGAATTTGTTGTGTGTTGGCGTGTCACACGTCACACCTGCATGTTAGTATGTACATTTTCTAGGTGGGATGAAATCAGAATAAGAACCTACCCTTGTCATTAGATGGACTTTGCATGCTATTTGGGAGAGAGAACGAGTTAGTCTCTAATTTTGTTTTCTGTAAAGCCTAATTCACAGGTGAGAACAAACTATACAAACGATATAAATTTTGTTTTCTTGTTATTTATTTATTTATTTTTATTTGGATTCATATTTATTATGAATGGTATGTACACCTAAAATCATTTGCCTGGTGAGTAATTACATACAGGTCAAGAATTTTGCCAATGGTTATGTGAGGGACAGGAAACTAGCCTAGCCTGATTGTTTGTTCTTTTGGTCATCACTGGGCTTGGTGAACTGAGTTGGATGTTAAAAACATCATGGCTGCTAATTTGTAGGGTGAATCAGGAAAATGTAATTGCATATTTTTAAGAGCAAGAACTCGGCCTTCTGGATATGTGATGGCAGGGATATTGTATCTCTAAACAAACCCAATCATAATAAAGTCACATAACCTCTCAATATTTCATGAATCATCTGTGAGGCATTCAAAATTTGGTGTTGTTATTACATCCATTCCCTCCGATAACACGAGTTATCTAATGATGTCACATGACTTCATTAGTTATAAGTTTAGACTAAATTGTCCCTACTATTTTAACTCTACTCATGATTTAAATTTTCACTCTTAGAAAATAATTTAAACCCAAATAAGTTTATATTAAATTCATCTCTTTTAACCCATCTTCTACTTCTTCAATTTATCTACTACAATCTAAAAACTAGGACTTCATTTAGATAATAATGAGTTAAGATTTGATTTGAAGATGCGACCAAAAGAGGGAGGGAATTTAGGGTTTGATTAGATTATGAGTTTAGGATTGATTTGAGTGCTAGAATATAGAGAGGGGGGGGGGGGGGGGGGTGGTGGGGGGGGGGGGGGGGGGGGGGGGGGGTGTCTGGAAATAGTTTTAGAGTTGGTATTATGGGTTAGGGTTTGATTTGGAAATATGACAATAGAAAATAGGGAGAAAAGACTGAAACTTGATTGGGTGTGTGGGTTCTTGATTAGGTTAACAAATTGAAAATGAAGAATATGAGGAGAAGCAGGTGAAAAAGATAAAATAGCAGGTATAAACCCGTTATGAGTTAGTTGTATACCCAATTAGACTAATAACTTCTTTTTTAAAAAAAAAAACCTCAGGTCAAGGACATAAATGTTATTGTATCACCCTGACTAACGTCGTTAACCGTTATCGGTTTTAAAAGTTTTGAGAGGCTTATTAATGATTCATAAAATTGTGAGAGGTTACATGACCTAGTTAAAACTTGGGGGGTTTATTAAAGTTTAGCCTAAAAGGAAAAAAAAAGATATAAAGAGCAAAAAGTTATTTCCTCTCCCTTGGAGAAATTCAGGTTATGACACACTATGACCGTACAAATATTATCCTATGTAAATGAGATTCAATGTTAGAATTTTTCGCTTCTTAAAAAATAATAATAATAGATTCGCAAATAAGATTGAATATTTACCCTTTTTTCTTTTATTAAAAAAAATATGTAAATTATTGCGGGGGAATGAAGAAGGCAATGGGTGAGGTCCCGACTGCTCTCCAATCTTTCCTTCACCTCAAGCGAATGCCTGATGCTTTCTCGATACCTTACTCAAATCCCAAGCCATCAATTTCAGTACATATTCTCTCATTCTTCACACACTAATTTCATCGAACATTTTGCTTCTTGCTTCCATGTCCTCCACACTAAGGTTCAGGTGGCTCCCAACAGTGAAAGCAACCAAGAAATGTTGCACGATGAGTGCTGCAGCCCAACCACGCAGCATAATTCTTGCTCCCTCTGTCAACAAGGGAATACAAATTCGCGCATCTCAAGTTGAAAGGAAGAGAGACTGGAGGATTCTGTGCAAAGATTATAGCAGCGCGTCTGAGTTGCAGCAACCGAGCGATTCGTGTGCCCCAATGGAGCTGGTTGATGAATTCTACAGGTTGATCAACGACAAGGACAAGATTGGTGTTCTTGAACTGATCTCGGATGATTGCTGCTACGAAGATCTCGTCTTCTACTTGCCATTCCAAGGGAAAGAGGTTCCTCTCTCATCCATCTCTTTTTCTTCTTCTTTTTTTTTTTTCTCCCTCGGACAACTGTTTGTGGAAATGATTGGGCCCGTTTTGTTGCAGCAAATTGGCATTTTTCTGCACGAGCTGATGGATTCAATGGGTCCTCATGTTAAGTTTGTTGTCGAAAATGTCACAAACGGGCGGAAGAATTCAGCTGGTGTAATATGGCACTTGGGTATATGATTACCTAACTTGTTCTTCCTCTATCAGTTGAGATATTTATGTGTTTTCTCCATTTATTTCCCTCTATCAGTTGAGATATTTATGTGTTTTCTCCATTTATTTCCGCCGTGCAGAGTGGCGAGAGAGATATTTATGTGTTTTCTCCATTTATTTCCCTCTATCAGTTGAGATATTTATGTGTTTTCTCCATTTATTTCCGCGGTGCAGAGTGGCGAGAGAGGAGGATACCTTTTGCAACAGGCTACAATTACTTCGAGTTTTATGAAGTTGGTGGAAAGCTTCGAATTGTGTACTTTCTTATTATCTTTCTTGAAAATTTTCACTTAGGACGTGTTTGGTTGCAGGGAAATGGGCGGGCTGCTCACTTTCCTATCTATCTAAATATCGAAAAAGGAAAATGAGAAAACTCTTTTTTCTTTTCTCTTTTACACAATTACTTTCTCACTCCAGAGTGTTACAGTTAATTTTGTAGTCATGTAAAGTATCTCAAAACAGTTAATTACGTAAATCTCACTTGCATTAATTACAATCTAATTTTTATTTTTCTTAATTAATTTTTATTTTAATATTATTTTGCTGTCAATTTTGTGGTCAACTTTTCTGCTTTCACTTTCAATTCTCATTCAAACACCAGAAAAGACATAACATTTTTCAACCCACACTTCTCAAAAACATCAAAACACTGGAAAACTCACTAATCAATTTCCAACCAATTTTCAAGTTCCAAAAGGAATTGTTACTACTTCCTCAGTGCCACCCCTAATCAAACAGCCTCTTAAGAGAATTTGTTATTTTATTCTTGATAAATTTATCAATTTTGGAAATAACTGTAACAAAACTCGCATTGAAGTGTACTCACTCCCCATGAATCTTCCTTTTGCGCAGCAAAATTAGAGGCCTTGAAGAATTGCCAGTGAAGCCTGGGGACTTGATACTGGTGGGTTAAATTTCAGCTCAAATTTGTTTTTCATTCTTCTCAATCACTGACTCATTTTCATAAATCTGAACCCACAGAAGCTGTTGAAGACGGTGGCCACTCTCTTTGATCGTTATCCAGTCGCAGCTGATGGTAATGTTCATTGATGCTTGTGCTGTTTTTCAATTTGAACTTGATCAATTAGCATGCAGACTGCAGCCATTAATTATTATGACTATTATATTGAAAATTTTTATTTGCTCTCTGAGTTGAAAGTGCAAATTTTAGTTGATGAATTTTCATGGTTGCAGGTTTGCTTTCTAGTCCTCAAAACATGCACGATGGCATATCCGTAATTCTCCATATCTTAGGTGAAAGACGAGACCATTCAGATCCTTCTGAAAAGAATTAAAAAAGCGTTAGTTACTCAAATTTTCCAAGCGATAATAGTATCCCTTGTTGCTGAATTGTATCCTTATTTATTTTGTTTCAAAGAAAATAATCTTGCTCATAATTGTCGAGGGCAAACAATGGGACATCTCAAAAAACATAAAAGAGTTAATTTTGCTCAGAACGATGAAATATCTTCTCATTGGTACGTTTGCACCTCTGAAGTCTGACATGCTAATTTCATTATTCATCATAGCATATTAATACCCAAAAAAAAAAAAAAAAAAACCTAACTTTTAAAACAAGAAACAGCATTAAGTACCGAGATCGAAGATGGGTGAGATCAGAGTTTGGTTTCAAGGAGAATCAGTCACGGTGTAAATCAGAAACACGGACCAATTAATTTCATCATCATCTCTCACACATCCAATCAGAAAATAAATAAATAAATAAATAAATAGAGGTTAAATGAAATGAAGGAGATCATCAGAGACTTAAATACATGGAATCATGAAACACGTAGAGCCTCTCTCATATTGTTGCAGTATTTCCTCATCATCTGATCCCAGTGTTTAAGGAATTAAAAGAAAAACAAAAAGGGAAAATGAAAGAAAAAGAGAGGAAGAGCGCCGACACTTCGAAGTTTAAGTCGCGGACAATTTATAGACGCCTGGAGAGAGATGGTGACAAAACCCTAGCCGCCGCCAGAGGATAGAAACGGGTGGGTTCAAGAGACTCGATTCGATGAATCGAGAGTTGATCAAAGGCTTTAGGATAATTGCAATAGCCCCCTCCAAAATTATAGTTATTTCGCACATTTATTCACCTCACTGACAAGAAATAGGACATTTTTTTTTCTTCTAACTGGTCTACTTTTTTTACTATATTTTTCAACTCGACCAACTATTTATTATTCATGAAAATCAACAAATTTTTTAACCGGAGTGCTGGACCGGTTATGCTTAATACATCTTCTTCAATTTCAAATTTTTTTTATTTCAGAGGTTTAAATTTTCAAAAGTTAATTAAAAATCATATTTAAGATATATAAATGTAGTGATCAAAATTTGAGCGGGTCAAAATGCTCGATTCGATGAACGAGTTGATCAAAGGCTTTAGGATAATTGAAATTGCCCTCTCCAAAACTATAGTTATTTTGCAAGTCTAGTCTCCTCAACTGAAAAAAAAAAATAAGATATTTTTTTCAAACAGGTCTACTGTTTAATTATATTTTTCAACTTCAACCAAGTATTTTTTATTTATGAAAATCAACAAAATTTTTGACAGGAGTGCTGGACAGGTTATACTTAATGCATCTTCTTCAATTTCAATTTTTTTTAATTTCATAAGTTAAAAGATTTCAAAATCTAATTAAAAATCATATTTAAGATATGTAACCCTTATCTTTTTGTAAATTATATATTTTAAGTTTTAATATATTTTAATGTGGAACCTTAAATCTTTTAACTATCATGCAACTATGCCTTTCTATTAGCTCAGAGTTAACCCAAAAATGAATTTTTAAAGGTGAATTAATAAACCAATTGTGTACTTAAATATTAATATTTAATAACATAAAAGACAACTCGCTTTATTTGAAATGGTGCTGAGGGTTTATTAAACTGTGAGTCATTTTATTTTGAGCAAGCTATACTATAATTTCTTTTACAAAACAATACTAATTAAAGTTTGGTGAATTGTTGGCTTATAAAAAGACATATTTGAAATATAAATAAAAATATATAAGGGCATATATGGACATGTGTAAAAGGCAAGATGAAATAATATAAATATACTCTCCAGTGAAAATGAAAATTGGTGAATTCAAATTTTTCAATGTATAAATACGTGGTTTTTTTTGTTGATATACCCTTTGAAACATAGTTTTTCCAAATACGTGCCTATCAGAAAACTCTATTTGGATGTTTGCCCACTTCTAACTTCAAAGTGTTTGAGGTTATAAAAGATATATATTAACTCTCTCACCGAGGATTGCAGCAAATAAAATAGAGAAAACTAAAATAAATGCAAAAATAATAATTTTTTATAGAGAAAGAAATGGCTGTTGGAGGAGAGATACTATTAGAGGAGGTGATGTGCTGTCAAAGATCGCCGAGGAAGTCGACGACAAAAGCCGAAGAAGACAGCAGCAGAAACCAGCAGCAGCAGTTCTGGCAGAGGTCGGTCGACCGGTCCGGTCGACCGACGTGCACAACGTGCACAGGGTCAGGCGGTCGACCGGTCCGGTCGACCGCTCTAGAGGAGCCAGCTTACGGGAAGAATCGGTCGACCGTTCCGGTCGACCGACAGGAAGCTCAAAAGTCACGGGAAAAATCGGTCGACCGTCCCGGTCGACCGACCTGGAGAGATTAAGCCTCTCAGTGTGTATCGGTCGACCGGTCCGGTCGACCGATCGACGGGTTTGGGCAAAAATCTGCTGCTCCGCAAATTGCGGAGCAGCGGGTATAAATAGTATTTTGGGCTGTTCTAGGGTTTCTAACCTGCGAAAATAGAAAGGCTTAGGGCTCTCTTGTACTGAAAGAGGCAAAAGCCATTGTAATCATCTTCCCTAATACAAAATCTCCCCATTGATTGCCCCGAGGACGTAGGCACGTTGGCCGAACCTCGTTAGATCTTGTTTTTGCGATTGTTTGTTCTTCGTGGTTTGATTTCATTGTTCTTTCTGTGATTGAGATCGATTGGATCCTCTATTGGTTGTTGTCTCCCGCGCGCAACAAGTGGTATCAGAGCATCCAGGTTGCTCTTTGGGATTTCTGAAGATCCGGAGGCCTCGAGATTGGATCCTGTGGAGATCGTGTGTCGATCTCGGATCTGAGGTATTGGGTGTTCGAGGGATCGTGTGTCGATCTCCGGAGGACTCAAGGAGGGTTTCTTGGATCGGTGGTGAAATAGATCTGGTGAGAAACTCGAGCTAGGGTTTCACGGGAGAGGTAAAAATCACATTTTTATCTCGGTAATAGATCTATTTTTCAAGTCATTTGATCTTCCGCATAGTTAGAGGGTCAAAGAAAGAATCTCAATGGCAGAGGAAGTTGCATCTGTTAGAACAATGAATACTCACCCTAGAATCGAAGTTGTTAAGTTCAATGGCACTAACAATTTTGGGATGTGGAGGTGTGAGGTGATGGATGCGTTGAACGCATCTAATCTAGAGGATACTCTCCTATTGGAGAGGAAGAAGAACACTACAACAGATGAGGAATGGGCAAAGATGAATAGATCGGCATGTGGCTTGATTCGTTCATGCTTGACACAGGATATCAAATACCTTGTGCAACATGAGACGTCTGCAAAGAAACTGTGGGAAACCCTAGAAAAGAAGTACCTGACAAAGAGCGTGGAATCCAGGTTACAGCTTAAGAGCAAGTTGTATCAGTTCAGGATGAAGAGGGGGAGCACAGTAAATGAGCACATAAACCGGTTTACAAAGCTTCTTACAGATCTGATAAACGTGGATGTCAAGGTAGAAGAGGAAGACAAGGCAGTCATTCTACTGAACTCGCTCCCATCGGAGGAGTATGAGACATTCACCATGACGTTTATCAATGGTAGACAGACTTTGGACTACCATGAGGTGTCGTCTGCATTGATGAGCTATGAGACAAGGAAGAAGGAGCGGCATCCTTCTCAGTCAGGGTCATCAGCGGAGGCATTGGAGGTGAGAGGCAGAGGTTCATCTAGAAAGGGAAAGGAGATCAGGGAAGATCGAAGTCCAGGCCGGGATTCAAGGATCTTAAAAGAAATCAGTGTGCTTTCTGCAAAGAAATTGGGCACTGGAAGGTTGACTGTCCAAAGTACAAGGGGAAGAAGAAGGAATCAAAATATGAAGCAAATCTATCAAGAGTGAAGAAGGCTGCAAGTGGTAAATCACAGGCAGAGGGTTCAGATTCAGATTCTTCGGTGTTCTCCTTTTCAGTGACCGCTCCCGTCGTAGGCTACTCGGGGGATAACGAGTGGATCCTGGACACGGGTGCTACATATCATGTATGCCCTAATCGAGATTGGTTTACCAGTCTTGAGAAGTTGGAGGGATGTTCGGTCGTCATGGGCGATGATCATCCATGCATCATGGAGGGTGTAGGCACTATTCCGATCAGGATGTTTGACGGGATGGTGAGGGAGCTGAAAGAAGTGAGATATGTACCTCAGCTGAAGAGGAACTTGATCTCTGTGGGTGCTTTGGAATCATTGGGGCTCAGTGTGTCTATTAAAGAAGGTGTTCTTAAAATGACAAAGGGCTCAATGGTGGTGTTGAAGGCCGACCGCCGGAACAATTTGTATTACTTGAAGGGTAGTACAGTGACAGGGCAGGTGGCAGCTTCTACCAGTCAGAAGGAAGACTCGACCCGGCTGTGGCACATGAGGCTGGGACACGCAGGGGAGAAATCATTGCAAGCTCTTGTAAGAAAGGGGCTGCTGAAGGGTGCAGAGACCTGCAAGCTGGATCTGTGTGAACATTGCATCATAGGCAAGAAGACGAAGGTGAAGTTTGGCACAGCTTCACACTGCACCGAAGGCATTCTTGATTATGTTCATACAGATGTATGGGGACCCACCAAGACTGTATCAATTGGGGGAAACCACTATTTTGTGTCGTTCATCGATGACTATTCTAGGCGCTGCTGGGTGTACACCATGCGACACAAGAATGAAGTCCTAGAATTGTTTGTGAAGTGGAAGGCTAACTTGGAGAGAAGCACGGGAAGGAAGGTCAAGGTTCTCCGTTCTGATAATGGAGGAGAGTACATATCAGACCCTTTCCAAAAGCTATGTCTTGATGAGGGCATAGAGAGGCACTTCACAGTGAGAGAGACTCCGCAACAGAATGGGGTGGCTGAGAGGATGAACCGGACCTTACTAGAGAAGGTTCGGTGTATGTTGTCCAATGCAGGATTGCCAAAGAAGTTCTGGGCTGAAGCTTTGGGATATGCATGCCATCTTGTCAATAGGTTGCCGTCGTCTGCAATAGAGGGGAAGACCCCTCTTGAAGCTTGGTCTGGTAAAGCTGCTGAAGATTATGATATGCTCCGGGTATTTGGATGTCCAGCCTACTATCATGTCAAAGAAGACAAATTGGATCCGAGAGCAAAGAAAGGGGTATTTGTTGGCTTCAAGCGAGGAACCAAGGGGTTCAAGATCTGGGACCAACAGGACAACAAATTCATAGTCAGCAGGGATGTCACATTTGATGAGGCCTCGATGATGAAGCCTACGGTCCCCCAGCAGGTGGAGACTAGTAAGACCAATGAGCTATTGCAGCAGGTGGAGAGGGATGCAAATCCACCATCTCTAGAAGATTCAGTATCAGTGAGGATCATTCCTGAGGTGACACAGGGAGGTGATTAAGTTACAGAAGAAGATGCTGAAGTTGTTGAAGAGGATCAGGAACAGGTCAGGGGTACTGTTCCAGACCCCACTGCAGTTGAAAGACCAAGAAGGAATGCTAGGAGACCTGGCTGGCTCACCACCGATATGGTTATTGCACATGCACTTCCAGTTGTTGAAGAGGCGATTCCATCTACTTTCAGGGAAGCTGAAATCAGTTCAGAAGCTGAGTTATGGAAAGGGGCCATGGATGAAGAGATGAAATCTCTTTATAAGAACAACACATGGGAACTTACCAAGTTGCCCAAGGGGAAGAGGGCCATAGGGTGCAAGTGGGTATTTGCTAAGAAGCAGGGATCACTCCAAGGAGATAAAGTGCGCTACAAGGCAAGGCTGGTGGCTAAAGGCTATGCACAGAGAGAAGGAATCGACTACAACGAGGTGTTCTCCCCGGTAGTGAAGCACTCGTCTATTCGGATTCTATTGGCTTTGGTGGCACAGAATGAGTTGGACCTTGACCAACTTGATATGAAGACCGTCTTTCTCCACGGCGATCTTGAGGAGGCGATCTACATGAATCAGCCCACAGGTTACAAAGCTGCAGGGAAAGAGGAGTTGATATGTAAGCTGAAGAAATCGCTGTACGGTTTGAAGCAGTCTCCTAGACAGTGGTACAAGCGATTTGACAGCTTCATCA
This sequence comes from Agave tequilana, assembly GCA_038442645.1. Lineage (NCBI taxonomy): Eukaryota > Viridiplantae > Streptophyta > Magnoliopsida > Asparagales > Asparagaceae > Agave > Agave tequilana. The sequence continues at coordinate 161,857 of JAVJIF010003822.1, forward strand.
GGAAGAAGAAGTACACACGAAGCCACTTCGATCCATGTGTGTACTACAACAAGTTACCATCAGGGGAGTATATCTATCTACTGCTCTATGTAGATGATATGCTGATTGCTTCTAGGTCAAGATCTGCTATTGATTCTCTGAAGAAGACGTTATCGTCAGAGTTCGAGATGAAGGACCTGGGGAAGCAAGAAAAGTATTGGGCATGGAGATCACAAGGGACAGGGATGCTGGCAGGATAAGCTTGACTCAGAAGGGCTATCTGGAGAAGGTACTGCAGAGGTTTAATATCGGGAAAGATACTAAGACTGTTAGTACACCAATGGCGCCGCACTTCAAGTTGTCAGCGAAGATGTCTCCAAGGAGTGTTCAAGAACGTGAGCATATGTCTCATGTTCCATATGCCAATGCCGTGGGTAGCTTGATGTATGCGATGGTATGTACAAGGCCAGATCTATCACAGGCAGTCTCCATGGTGAGCAGATATATGCATGATCCAGGTCAGGGTCATTGGTAAGCTGTGAAGTGGATCCTGAGATACATCAAGGGTACTGTTGATGTAGGCCTTGTATTTGAGAAGGACAACACCGGGAAGCAAGAATGCATAGGCTATGTGGATTCGGACTATGCAGGTGACCTTGACAAACGCCGGTCGACTACGGGATATGTCTTCACATTCTCACAGGCACCGGTGAGTTGGCGCTCCACACTTCAGTCCACAGTTGCGTTGTCGACTACAGAGGCGGAGTATATGGCTTTGACAGAGGCCATGAAGGAGGCTATTTGGCTTCAGGGTTTGCTTGATGATCTGGGCGTGGAACAGGATATATTGAAGATAAACTGTGACAGCATGAGTGCCATCTACTTGGCAAGGAACCAGGTCTATCACGCAAGGACGAAGCATATCGATGTCAGGTACCACTTTGTTCGGGAGATTCTGGAGGAAGGTGACATCAACTTGTTGAAGATTCATACTTCGGAGAATCCGGCCGATATGCTTACAAAGGTGGTGACGGGAGTGAAGTTTGCACACTGCAAAGACTTGCTCCATGTCCTTCAGGTGAACTGAGCTCACTGAAGCTCATTGGAGTGAACTACGGACGGCTTGATCCCTTGGGCAAGGGGTACGTAGGCAACCGGTTTGGTGCAGCCACTATCGAGTCGGAATTCGGAATTCGGCTCAGATTTGAAAATCTTCACCGAGGTGGAGAATTGTTGGAGGAGAGATACTATTAGAGGAGGTGATGTGCTGTCAAAGATCGTCGAGGAAGTCGACGACAAAAGCCGAAGAAGACAGCAGCAGAAACCAGCAGCAGCAGCAGTTCTGGCAGAGGTCGGTCGACCAGTCCGGTCGACCGACGTGCACAACGTGCACAGGGGTCAGGCGGTCGACCGGTCCGGTCGACCGCTCTAGAGGAGCCAGCTTACGGGAAGAATCGGTCGACCGTTCCGGTCGACCGACAGGAAGCTCAAAAGTCACGGGAAAAATCGGTCGACCGTCCCGGTCGACCGACCTGGAGAGATTAAGCCTCTCAGTGTGTATCGGTCGACCGGTCCGGTCGACCGATTGACGGGTTTGGGCAAAAATTTGCTGCTCCGCAAATTGCGGAGCAGCGGGTATAAATAGTATTTTGGGCTGTTCTAGGGTTTCTAACCTGCGAAAATAGAAAGGCTTAGGGCTCTCTTGTACTGAAAGAGGCAAAAGCCATTGTAATCATCTTCCCTAATACAAAATCTCCCCATTGATTGTCCCGAGGATGTAGGCACGTTGGCCGAACCTCGTTAGATCTTGTTTTTGCGATTGTTTGTTCTTCGTGGTTTGATTTCATTGTTCTTTCTGTGATTGAGATCGATTGGATCCTCTATTGGTTGTTGTCTCCCGCGCGCAACAATGGCTGGGAACATGTATAGCTACCGTATAAAATATCAGTACTTTGGTAGATGATATGTTAAGGATGAATGTGATGGCAAATATACACTTTGGCAAGATCTAATAAAATTGAGAAATATTCATGTAACTATATTTTCTATTAGCAGTTCTTACAAAAATAATTTTTTTTTTTTTTAACGCACAAGTCTTGCTCAAGGGCGGACCTATTAGTTGGCTGGGCTGGGCTACAGCCCGGCCCATTTTTTCATATATTGTCTTAAATTCCTTTTTATTTTGATTCTTTTTCATATATTGTCTTACACTTCCTTCTATTTTGATTTTCTTTTGCTAAATTTATTCCTGTTTCCGCCCCTGATTTAGTGGAGAATATTGTTTTATTCTTGTGGCAAATTCATATAATTCGTAAGCATATGTTATAAAAAGTTGTAGCCCACCCTAAAAAATTTTCTGGTTCCGCCCCTGGTCTTGCTTGCAATTAGCACTTTAATTGTTGGCCTGAGAGCTCCCAGTAATGTTGAACAATATCTTCGCTCGCGATGCTAATTTTTCTTGTATCAACTTGAATCATCGAGAAGTAATCATCCGTAAAAGCCAATTATCAAATGGAGGCACAAACCTTTCTCAGTTAAAACCAGCAATGACTTTTCACCACAGTTGCAACTGTAAATCATTGATTAAATTTATTACCCAAGCAAGTGGCATTGTTGATTACTGATAAAACCTCTTTAGAGCAGACAAGAGATGTGTTTCAAATCCCGCTTGTACTAGACTATGGTCTATATTCTGAAAGGAAAAAAAAAATCATTATCCAAGATGAAGATATAGAGCGAGATCATGTGTCCTGGCTGTACTTGGATTCGGTTCATCTGTGTGAACCCCACATACATATTATAAGAAGTTCAATCTCATGTCGACACGTGGATAAGATATCGGGTTTAAGCGGTACAAAACTTTAAAGTCTCTAGACTTCTTATATATTATAAGAGGATCAATCTCACGTGTCAACGCGAAATTAATATTTTTATAATATATGTCTGTGAGTCACACACATGAACCGAACTGTAAGTACTTTCTCATTGACCAACACTGCATAAGATAGGTTCATGATTTGTGGCTGCCCGAAGAGTGCTTTCAGCTTTTGATTTGTGCCCTTCAGCCTCGCTCGAAAAATATTTTAGTTTCTTTAAGAGATGGCGGTAACCAACGACGCATCCAATTATTTATTTTGTGGCCCCCCATCTTTAAAATCCTGGCTCCGCCACTAAGTGGTGGTATGCTCAGCTTTCTGGGGGAGATGATAGGCAACAATGAGAATGATGTTGGTCTGTGTACGTGCACAGCCAACAACACTGATGCAAAGACGATAACATATTCATGACGATTGTGTTAACAACGTAGTGATGATGGTGAAGGAGAAAAAAATAAGCGAAATTAAAAAAGTAAATAGAAAAGACAATTGAGGGATTTGTAGGGAGTAATATTTCTCTTGACTAACTCATTTTTGGGCTATGAATTAATTCGTCCAGCTATCATGAATAAAATCTACGTTCCCACAGTTCTTGGGAATGTAAAGTTAACGAGAATCAATATTTTGTGTCAAGGATTCCGCATGTGCGGCAACAATGATTGAACTGGCAGCTTTATGGCCGGGCTTTTCTTCTTCTTCCTCCGTGAACTGACTGCAATCAATTGAGGTTATCTTCTCCATTCAATTTAGCTTTGCCACCTAACTGGTTGCACATGGACGAACTATCTTTATCGCATTTGTCCCCCTCTCACCCTTCTGCTCTTTGCCAGCCGGCGAAGAAGTAGTCGCTCACAATTGTTCACCTGAATCTTCTCTTCTTCCACTGTTGTACTTGGAGAGGGGATTGTTGCAACCTTCCACTGTAGCTACCTGCTCAGCAACGAACTGACGCAGTCTTCTAAAACCTTGGTAACGAATGTAAAACTATCAACTTCTGTTGGCTTCTCTGCTCTATTTTCCGTGGCAAAGTTCCCGTCGTCGTTCCAATCAAGACCATACAGGGGTCTTGTGAGCTTTAATACTGGATAGTCTAAAGTGGGGAACCCACACAGCCAGAGAGAACAAAACCCCCTGCTGGCTGAGCCCCTCTTGTAAGCTCATGGATGTAGTCTTCTTCCCCCAGTTAACCTGAATACCCGAAACCCCTGGCCATTGGTGTGATTTCTACATTCCCGTCATCTTCCATTGGCTTTCCAAACACTAGGTTTGGTGGTCTCGTGTCCATCTCTTGCACATGAAATGCCCATAAACAGCATACTTTTAACAGTTCTCCACGACTGTTTTCTGCTATTATTCCTTGTTGCATCACTACTCTTTAAGGGTTGATCTCTCCTTTGCATCTAAAGACTAACCTCTAGGATCTGTTGTTGAATCGATTGGCCTCTCGTTGCACTTATTGCAAGGAGCAGTTGTCTTTCATCTTTCTGTACAACCAACACTCACACCTTGCCTCTGCCCTTCCAAGACAGCAAAACATCTACTATACAAATATAAACAATAGTAAGTGATGTTACCTTCAAAAGATTCATTGGGACTTCTATCCTAATGACACTTGAACCAATTCATTTTGCAGGATATTTTGTTGGAGGCTAGTTTTAGTTTTCTGCTCTTTAGAAAGCTTTTAAGATTTCTACTGCTTTGCTGGCTTCAAAGTATTCATGTGACCAATATTGTTGAGGATTTATAAATACGGGCATATTTTACTGGCACAAGAATTCAGGTATGATATTTATTGCATATAATATAAAATTTTGTGTGGTAAATTGTGTTGGTTTCTGGGATCAATCTGACAACTAATCAATATCACTGAAATATCACCTATCTAATTGGCCAGGTCGGTTAATATCAGGTGGGAGGTTTCCGTTCAATAGAATGTTCCTTAATTAAAGAACCACCTTTCAATTACCTTCCTTGGTTAAACACCGAATAGACTGGTATAAGTCAGTCTCAATATATTGATATTCAGTATATCCCTTGTATAAAGAAATTAATTCACTTATACAGTACTTGGAGTGAGGTACACTTAAAGCGAATCTCCTTAAGACAATTACGTCCCCCGCACCGGTAAAAACGGGTTACTGGATGCTGGTCTCCAAGATACAACACTCCTTCACGGTATTTGGATAGCACTATCAAATTACCGTACGATCAAACCGTAATTAACCAGTACCTTCACAGGATTATTGAAGCAGCAGGACTAAGACAAATTTTGGGAGAATATTTGCCTTTACTTTAGAGGAACACCCACTGTAGAGGAAGAAGAAAGGTAGAAGAATATTCTTCTTCGGAAGTCCCAGATTCAGACAACAATTCTATTAAAGAATTTGTTGAATTTTCTGAGCCCTTTTTCAGAACGAATTTTTACAGAATTTCTTTGGAAGCCGCTTCAGAAATCAAGTTACTGATTTCCCACTTTCCTTTGGAAGTTACTTCAACTGAGAGAGAGAGAGAGAGGGGATCTCAGTTCAGAACGTAGAGAGAGAATTGAATTTGGTGTGTTTTAAATTGAGAAAACGGAGCGCTATTTATAGCGCTCCGAGAGGGACAATTTGGTCCGAACCCAACCAATAGTTGCAACGGTTCAGTCTGAACCATTGCAACGGTTCGTTTCAACCGCCGCAACCGTCCAACCGCCCAACTGTCGCGACGGTTTACAGACAGTAATTGGCGGGGCGGTTCGGATCCGGATAGCGGAGCGGGAATGCTCCGCGTAACCCATACCCGTGAGACCCGGTTCAAAAAGAACCAGACCGGGTAGGGAACTCGAACCCGAACCTGCACCCAGGCCTGGGCCCGGGCCCGTGCCCGGGCCGGCGCAGGCTCCAGCGCCGCCAGCGGCGGCGCGCGCGCGAGCATGGTTTCCTCCCAACCGCGCGTGAAAACTCCAAGTACTCAAAGGGCATGCCCTTTGTTCCCAATTTTCTCTATTTAAACACTACAAACTTCCATCTCATGGCCAATGTGGAACTAAATGCCTTTAACTACCTTTAGTCCCATTTTGGGTTTGAATTAGGCAATCTTTAGACTTGAATATCTCATTCATTCGAAGTCGGAATTGAACATGTGAATATACCACGTTCCTCCCCAATGGAAGGAGAACATACTCCAACCATCATCCAATTGATTCGATCAACGGATCTCGCCGTAATTCAATTCAAAGATTCACATATATTCTTCATATTCCCAACAATCCCCCACAATGAATGGAGATTCAAGGAATTGACACACAAAGAGACTGTGTAACACCCTACTCCCCGGTGTACGTATCACAGTATCGGTACGCGATACGATGTACAAAAATTGATTTGACCTCCGTAGTAGTCCGTTTGAGCTGATTTCAGTTTCAAAAATCATTTCCTAATATTGTAGATTTTTCAGGATTTTTTGGAATTTTTCTGGATTATTTTGGAAAATCTCCGTTGTCGGTGTCGACCGATACCGATAACCAGCCTTCTGATTTTTATCTCACAAACGGAGTAGAATTTTGAGAATCCGCCTTCACCTTGTGTCTTAGAATCGTCTTATCGACGTTTAGGTATTTTTGGGGATTTTTCAGAATTTATCAAAAATCGGGCCAAACCGGTGTCGCCTGTATCGGTGACAACTTCTGGGATTTTTAATTTGCAAACCGGATCGAGTTTCTGCAAACCGTCTTCATATCACGTCTCAAGATATTTTTCTCTATTTTCTGTAATTTTTGGGCATCGTTCGGAACTAGTCAATTTTTGACCTATTAAAATAATATTAAATTACTTTTTTTTAACAATTCTTTTCCTTTCTTTTCTTTTCTCTTCTCTTCTTCTCTTCTCTGACTTCGTCCAGAGAATTCCCACCGCCTCACTGTGCCCAACCGCCCATTCTCTCTCCTCCATTTAAATCTCTCCCTCTCTCTCATCTATTTCAAAATCTCTCTCTCTCCTAAAACACACCCCTCTCTCTTTAAACAAAATCTCTCTCTCTCTCTCTCCCCATAGTTCTCTCTCTCTCTCTCTCTCTCTCTCTCTCTCTCTGTATGCAGAACACCAGCGGGGTGGCCGGCGGCACGCCGGAGCCCTGCCTGGCCGGGCGGCGCCGGAGACCGGCCAGGTTGGGCCGGCGGCGCGGGTGGCCGGCCAGGCCGGCGGCGTTGGTGAAGGGGGGGCACCAGCCCCACCCCTTTTCTCTCATAGGAGAACTCCGGCGCCGGAGCGGCGCCGGAGCGGTGCCGGCGTCGGCGGGACAGCCCGCCGGCGGGACTGCCGCGCCGGCCGGGCAGTCGCGCCGGCCGGGCGGCGGCCGAACATGGGCGGCAGCAGCAGCCTTGCGGCTGCTGCTGCTGGGTGCTTCTTTGGGAAAGAAAACCCAAGTGGGTTTGGGTACGGGTTCAAACCCAAACCCGACCCGTTTATACCCGGACCCGACCCGTTAAGTATTCGGGCGATAACTGGAGCATCCGGACTCCGATTCGGGCGATTCTGGATCCGTTGCGATCGTGGGAACGAGAGCTACAATCCTGTAGCCAGTTTGTGAGTGTTTTCTTTTTATAAATTATATTTTATCATGATTAATATCTTGATTGATTGCCTAATTAAGATAAAACGTGATTATCAGTAAATCATAATAATTATTGTAATTCCTGTAATTAAGGCATAATAACAGAATGCTTAGTTAGTTAATAAGATGAGTAACACTAATCACTATGTGTTATATTTTGGTAAGACTTATATGTAACACCCGAGTAGATGATATAGTCATATCACACCGGTATACTAAATACCGTAGTTCATATAGATATATCAGTTATAGATACCGGTATTTCATGTAGCTTATGTAGTTTTATGCACACGTCTCACCATTATATCAGTACTGATATTCATGACCCTAATACTGCAGGAATATACGGATATTCTAGGACACTGGACACCGTCATTTTATAGACGCACTGATCACTGTTAGGACATGCACGTGCACTGAGATAGTACACGGATAGACCATTGCATGGACTACTTCATTTCATGTTTACATATCACTGTTACACATGCCTGCAGTTCATGTTTACATATCACTGTTACACATGCCTGCATTTCATGTTTATATATCACTGTCATGCATGTCATGCTTCCCTGTGACACATGCTTATATGGTATCTCTATGTACCTGTCATATGGATTTCCATGCCTATTACCTGTATTATTGTTTCATGTTATCGGATACATGTTATATGCTTGTTTCCGTTACTGATATTGTTAATCCCGTTACTGGATACATGTTCCCGTTACTGATATGGATGTTCCCGATACTGGACATGAGAGCTGTTGATATGCGATATGTGGATATCCCACATCTATTGTTCCCGTTTCTCGGTATATTGTTCATGTTATCTTGTTCATGTTATATTGTTCCTGATTCCCATTATATTGTTCTACGCTATCAACAGAGCTCAGGTCCAGTTATCATGTTACCCGTATCATATACAATAGTTGTTCTTGTTACATTGTATACATGACATATCAGATCATAAAGCTAACTGGGGTATGGGGGAGACTTGACGGTTGATTAGATCTTATCGGGTGATGTACTGGATCCATATTGTTTTCCCACTGCAGGGGACGGTAGTGCTACTACCAATTGCTCCATGAGCTCTTGTTACTTGATTCATGCTCCCCTCTTAGCGGAGGGCCCTGGTCCTGGCAGCCAGGGGCTTGTTTAAGGCCGTGATCCCGGGTATGCACGGGATACATCCACCCGATAAGAACTCTTCGACCACGGGTTTCCAATTAACATAATAAAACAGTATACACAATAGTGACGTCGGGAACACTTGTTATTTGGTTACTCTCTCGTTTGGATAATGGTACCCGTAGGCCATGTCCAGATGGGTTCGACTGGAGTGCGGGCTCCAGTATGAACTACCAGTGGTATGGGACACTGGAAGAGAGTAATTAAAATACCAAGTGGTACTGATTGCTACTATTGTATAAATAACATGACTTGCCTGATACATGCTTACTACTTGTTATTGTTCTTTACCTCATACATGTTTAGTTGTACTTGTTATTACACCTGATCATTTATCCGATATCATGTTACATGCCTATTTGTTACTTTACCCGATATATGTTACACTTTCTGTAGTAGCATACTATTCATGCATATGTGCATATATTCTATTGTCTGTATACCTTGCATACATCATTCACCACACCGTATACTGGTTAGGTAGCATATGCACATCTGCATGTTCACTGTTATCACATCACTACTAGCATGTACACTCGTCACCACTAGATAGCATTATATATTGTATAAACTGGATACGACTAGAGACATGACCCGATGATAACCAGTTAGGTAGTGATGGTATTAAAAGATGACCTGTTTATATGTTTCTACTGTTTACATGTTTATAGGTCGACTGCTTATTATATCCTTATTATATGGTATCACTAGTCCCACATTAGATATTATATATTAGTATCGTGCTTGTATTACTATTATATATATATTACTGCCTCCTTCATTTGACCACTCACTAGGTCGCTTTCTGACGACCCTGGGTTTGCGTGCCCAGATTGGAGATCCGCGTACCGTAGTATCCGAGAGTGCCTTGGAGTCACATAGGAGATTCCTCATCGGGACTATTCATAGGTATTTTAGTGATTTATTTCTGTTATCTTATTTGTCCCTCTTCTTCATATCTGTTATGATCACTCACCCTTTTCTGCAGGTATTCTTGTACTAATTCATGCTGGGACCCATGTCTATATTGAGGTAATGTACTGTACTGAGGCTTAACGTACGCGTGAGCGTGTTTTCACCTCGCGTATGTACGTCGCCATAACGTCCCCGTACCTGCGGGATCGGGGCGTTACATAGTGGTATCAGAGCCTAGATTCACACCTGGTGTGTGTAACCACCTGGGTCAATCCTTGAGCTCTTACCAACAGTACAATCAGGTTCAGATTAATTGATCTGTATCTGAATTTGGGAATTCCAGCAACGAGTACAAGAATACCACGACTTTGACACTTCATTCCTTGACTTGTTTGTATTCCTTCCTTCCTTTCAGTTGTCAACCAAAACATCCGATTTCCTTCTCAATTTCCTTGCATCGTCTTATTTCCCATCCGTTCGAAGTAGTTCACTACAATGCTTCTCCATCCCGGGTTCCTTCTAGATAGCAGAGTGCGCAGCGGAAGTATTGTGGACCCGTCACCTTTCGGCTTTGAGGTTGAAACTCTTGTTCTCACACCTAAATGGAAATTGCGAGGACGCAATTTTTGTAAGGTGGGGAGAAATGTAACACCCTACTCCCCGGTGTACGTATCACAGTATAGGTACGCGATACGATGTACAAAAATTGATTTGACCTCCGTAGTAGTCCGTTTGAGCTGATTTCAGTTTCAAAAATCATTTCCTAATATTGTAGATTTTTCAGGATTTTCTGGAATTTTTCTGGATTATTTTGGAAAATCTCCGTTGTCGGTGTCGACCGATACCGATAACCAGCCTTCTGATTTTTATCTCACAAACGGAGTAGAATTTTGAGAATCCGCCTTCACCTTGTGTCTTAGAATCGTCTTATCGACGTTTGGGTATTTTTGGGGATTTTTCAGAATTTATCAAAAATCGGGCCAAACCGGTGTCGCCTGTATCGGCGACAACTTCTGGGATTTTTAATTTGCAAACCGGATCGAGTTTCTGCAAACCGTCTTCATATCACGTCTCAGGATATTTTTCTCTATTTTCTGTAATTTTTGGGCATCGTTCGGAACTAGTCAATTTTTGACCTATTAAAATAATATTAAATTACTTTTTTTTTAACAATTCTTTTCCTTTCTTTTCTTTTCTCTTCTCTTCTTCTCTTCTCTGACTTCGTCCAGAGAATTCCCACCGCCTCACTGTGCCCAACCGCCCATTCTCTCTCCTCCATTTAAATCTCTCCCTCTCTCTCATCTATTTCAAAATCTCTCTCTCCTAAAACAACCCTCTCTCTCTCTAAACAAAATCTCTCTCTCTCTCTCTCTCCCCATAGTTCCCTCTCTCTCTCTCTCTCTCTGTATGCAGAACACCAGCGGGGTGGCCGGCGGCACGCCGGAGCCCTGCCTGGCCGGGCGGCGCCGGAGACCGGCCAGGTTGGGCCGGCGGCGCGAGTGGCCGGCCAGGCCGGCGGCGTTGGTGAAGGGGGGGCACCAGCCCCACCCCTTTTCTCTCACAGGAGAACTCCGGCGCCGGAGCGGCGCCGGAGCGGTGCCGGCGTCGGCGGGACAGCCCGCCGGCGGGACTGCCGCGCCGGCCGGGCAGTCGCGCCGGCCGGGCGGCGGCCGAACATGGGCGGCAGCAGCAGCCTTGCGGCTGCTGCTGCTGGGTGCTTCTTTGGGAAAGAAAACCCAAGTGGGTTTGGGTACGGGTTCAAACCCAAACCCGACCCGTTTATACCCGGACCCGACCCGTTAAGTATTCGGGCGATAACTGGAGCATCCGGACTCCGATTCGGGCGATTCTGGATCCGTTGCGATCGTGGGAACGAGAGCTACAATCCTGTAGCCAGTTTGTGAGTGTTTTCTTTTTATAAATTATATTTTATCATGATTAATATCTTGATTGATTGCCTAATTAAGATAAAACGTGATTATCAGTAAATCATAATAATTATTGTAATTCCTGTAATAAAGGCATAATAACAGAATGCTTAGTTAGTTAATAAGATGAGTAACACTAATCACTATGTGTTATATTTTGGTAAGACTTATATGTAACACCCGAGTAGATGATATAGTCAAATCACACCGGTATACTAAATACCGTAGTTCATATAGATATATCAGTTATAGATACCGGTATTTCATGTAGCTTATGTAGTTTTATGCACACGTCTCACCATTATATCAGTACTGATATTCATGACCCTAATACTGCAGGAATATACGGATATTCTAGGACACTGGACACCGTCATTTTATAGACGCACTGATCACTGTTAGGACATGCACGTGCACTGAGATAGTACACGGATAGACCATTGCATGGACTACTTCATTTCATGTTTACATATCACTGTTACACATGCCTGCAGTTCATGTTTACATATCACTGTTACACATGCCTGCATTTCATGTTTATATATCACTGTCATGCATGTCATGCTTCCCTGTGACACATGCTTATATGGTATCTCTATGTACCTGTCATATGGATTTCCATGCCTATTACCTGTATTATTGTTTCATGTTATCGGATACATGTTATATGCTTGTTTCCGTTACTGATATTGTTAATCCCGTTACTGGATACATGTTCCCGTTACTGATATGGATGTTCCCGATACTGGACATGAGAGCTGTTGATATGCGATATGTGGATATCCCACATCTATTGTTCCCGTTTCTCGGTATATTGTTCATGTTATCTTGTTCATGTTATATTGTTCCTGATTCCCATTATATTGTTCTACGCTATCAACAGAGCTCAGGTCCAGTTATCATGTTACCCGTATCATATACAGTAGTTGTTCTTGTTACATTGTATACATGACATATCAGATCATAAAGCTAACTGGGTATGGGGGAGACTTGACGGTTGATTAGATCTTATCGGGTGATGTACTGGATCCATATTGTTTTCCCACTGCAGGGGACGGTAGTGCTACTACCAATTGCTCCATGAGCTCTTGTTACTTGATTCATGCTCCCCTCTTAGCGGAGGGCCCTGGTCCTGGCAGCCAGGGGCTTGTTTAAGGCCGTGATCCCGGTATGCACGGGATACATCCACCCGATAAGAACTCTTCGACCACGGGTTTCCAATTAACATAATAAAACAGTATACACAATAGTGACGTCGGGAACACTTGTTATTTGGTTACTCTCTCGTTTGGATAATGGTACCCGTAGGCCATGTCCAGATGGGTTCGACTGGAGTGCGGGCTCCAGTATGAACTACCAGTGGTATGGGACACTGGAAGAGAGTAATTAAAATACCAAGTGGTACTGATTGCTACTATTGTATAAATAACATGACTTGCCTGATACATGCTTACTACTTGTTATTGTTCTTTACCTCATACATGTTTAGTTGTACTTGTTATTACACCTGATCATTTATCCGATATCATGTTACATGCCTATTTGTTACTTTACCCGATATATGTTACACTTTCTGTAGTAGCATACTATTCATGCATATGTGCATATATTCTATTGTCTGTATACCTTGCATACATCATTCACCACACCGTATACTGGTTAGGTAGCATATGCACATCTGCATGTTCACTGTTATCACATCACCACTAGCATGTACACTCGTCACCACTAGATAGCATTATATATTGTATAAACTGGATACGACTAGAGACATGACCCGATGATAACCAGTTAGGTAGTGATGGTATTAAAAGATGACCTGTTTATATGTTTCTACTGTTTACATGTTTATAGGTCGACTGCTTATTATATCCTTATTATATGGTATCACTAGTCCCACATTAGATATTATATATTAGTATCGTGCTTGTATTACTATTATATATATATTACTGCCTCCTTCATTTGACCACTCACTAGGTCGCTTTCTGACGACCCTGGGTTTGCGTGCCCAGATTGGAGATCCGCGTACCGTAGTATCCGAGAGTGCCTTGGAGTCACATAGGAGATTCCTCATCGGGACTATTCATAGGTATTTTAGTGATTTATTTCTGTTATCTTATTTGTCCCTCTTCTTCATATCTGTTATGATCACTCACCCTTTCTGCAGGTATTCTTGTACTTATTTCATGCTGGGACCCATGTCTATATTGAGGTAATGTACTGTACTGAGGCTTAACGTACGCGTGAGCGTGTTTTCACCTCGCGTATGTACGTCGCCATAACGTCCCCGTACCTGCGGGATCGGGGCGTTACATAGTGGTATCAGAGCCTAGATTCACACCTGGTGTGTGTAACCACCTGGGTCAATCCTTGAGCTCTTACCAACAGTACAATCAGGTTCAGATTAATTGATCTGTATCTGAATTTGGGAATTCCAGCAACGAGTACAAGAATACCACGACTTTGACACTTCATTCCTTGACTTGTTTGTATTCCTTCCTTCCTTTCAGTTGTCAACCAAAACATCCGATTTCCTTCTCAATTTCCTTGCATCGTCTTATTTCCCATCCGTTCGAAGTAGTTCACTACAATGCTTCTCCATCCCGGGTTCCTTCTAGATAGCAGAGTGCGCAGCGGAAGTATTGTGGACCCGTCACCTTTCGGCTTTGAGGTTGAAACTCTTGTTCTCACACCTAAATGGAAATTGCGAGGACGCAATTTTTGTAAGGTGGGGAGAAATGTAACACCCTACTCCCCGGTGTACGTATCACAGTATCGGTACGCGATACGATGTACAAAAATTGATTTGACCTCCGTAGTAGTCCGTTTGAGCTGATTTCAGTTTCAAAAATCATTTTCCTAATATTGTAGATTTTTCAGGATTTTCTGGAATTTTTCTGGATTATTTTGGAAAATCTCCGTTGTCGGTGTCGACCGATACCGATAACCAGCCTTCTGATTTTTATCTCACAAACGGAGTAGAATTTTGAGAATCCGCCTTCACCTTGTGTCTTAGAATCGTCTTATCGACGTTTGGGTATTTTTGGGATTTTTCAGAATTTATCAAAAATCGGGCCAAACCGGTGTCGCCTATATCGGCGACAACTTCTGGGATTTTTAATTTGCAAACCGGATCGAGTTTCTGCAAACCGTCTTCATATCACGTCTCAGGATATTTTTCTCTATTTTCTGTAATTTTTGGGCATCGTTCGGAACTAGTCAATTTTTGACCTATTAAAATAATATTAAATTACTTTTTTTTAACAATTCTTTTCCTTTCTTTTCTTTCTCTTCTCTTCTTCTCTTCTCTGACTTCGTCCAGAGAATTCCCACCGCCTCACTGTGCCCAACCGCCCATTCTCTCTCCTCCATTTAAATCTCTCCCTCTCTCTCATCTATTTCAAAATCTCTCTCTCTCCTAAAACACACCCCTCTCTCTCTCTAAACAAAATCTCTCTCTCTCTCTCTCCCCATAGTTCCCTCTCTCTCTCTCTCTCTGTATGCAGAACACCAGCGGGGTGGCCGGCGGCACGCCGGAGCCCTGCCTGGCCGGGCGGCGCCGGAGACCGGCCAGGTTGGGCCGGCGGCGCGGGTGGCCGGCCAGGCCGGCGGCGTTGGTGAAGGGGGGGCACCAGCCCCACCCTTTTCTCTCACAGGAGAACTCCGGCGCCGGAGCGGCGCCGGAGCGGTGCCGGCGTCGGCGGGACAGCCCGCCGGCGGGACTGCCGCGCCGGCCGGGCAGTCGCGCCGGCCGGGCGGCGGCCGAACATGGGCGGCAGCAGCAGCCTTGCGGCTGCTGCTGCTGGGTGCTTCTTTGGGAAAGAAAACCCAAGTGGGTTTGGGTACGGGTTCAAACCCAAACCCGACCCGTTTATACCCGGACCCGACCCGTTAAGTATTCGGGCGATAACTGGAGCATCCGGACTCCGATTCGGGCGATTCTGGATCCGTTGCGATCGTGGGAACGAGAGCTACAATCCTGTAGCCAGTTTGTGAGTGTTTTTTTTATAAATTATATTTTATCATGATTAATATCTTGATTGATTGCCTAATTAAGATAAAACGTGATTATCAGTAAATCATAATAATTATTGTAATTCCTGTAATTAAGGCATAATAACAGAATGCTTAGTTAGTTAATAAGATGAGTAACACTAATCACTATGTGTTATATTTGGTAAGACTTATATGTAACACCCGAGTAGATGATATAGTCATATCACACCGGTATACTAAATACCGTAGTTCATATAGATATATCAGTTATAGATACCGGTATTTCATGTAGCTTATGTAGTTTTATGCACACGTCTCACCATTATATCAGTACTGATATTCATGACCCTAATACTGCAGGAATATACGGATATTCTAGGACACTGGACACCGTCATTTTATAGACGCACTGATCACTGTTAGGACATGCACGTGCACTGAGATAGTACACGGATAGACCATTGCATGGACTACTTCATTTCATGTTTACATATCACTGTTACACATGCCTGCAGTTCATGTTTACATATCACTGTTACACATGCCTGCATTTCATGTTTATATATCACTGTCATGCATGTCATGCTTCCCTGTGACACATGCTTATATGGTATCTCTATGTACCTGTCATATGGATTTCCATGCCTATTACCTGTATTATTGTTTCATGTTA
This sequence comes from Agave tequilana, assembly GCA_038442645.1. NCBI lineage: Eukaryota > Viridiplantae > Streptophyta > Magnoliopsida > Asparagales > Asparagaceae > Agave > Agave tequilana. The sequence goes on from JAVJIF010003822.1 coordinate 178,005, forward strand.
TCGGATACATGTTATATGCTTGTTTCCGTTACTGATATTGTTAATCCCGTTACTGGATACATGTTCCCGTTACTGATATGGATGTTCCCGATACTGGACATGAGAGCTGTTGATATGCGATATGTGGAGATCCCACATCTATTGTTCCCGTTTCTCGGTATATTGTTCATGTTATCTTGTTCATGTTATATTGTTCCTGATTCCCATTATATTGTTCTACGCTATCAACAGAGCTCAGGTCCAGTTATCATGTTACCCGTATCATATACAGTAGTTGTTCTTGTTACATTGTATACATGACATATCAGATCATAAAGCTAACTGGGGTATGGGGGAGACTTGACGGTTGATTAGATCTTATCGGGTGATGTACTGGATCCATATTGTTTTCCCACTGCAAGGGACGGTAGTGCTACTACCAATTGCTCCATGAGCTCTTGTTACTTGATTCATGCTCCCCTCTTAGCGGAGGGCCCTGGTCCTGGCAGCCAGGGGCTTGTTTAAGGCCGTGATCCCGGGTATGCACGGGATACATCCACCCGATAAGAATTCTTCGACCACGGGTTTCCAATTAACATAATAAAACAGTATACACAATAGTGACGTCGGGAACACTTGTTATTTGGTTACTCTCTCGTTTGGATAATGGTACCCGTAGGCCATGTCCAGATGGGTTCGACTGGAGTGCGGGCTCTAGTATGAACTACCAGTGGTATGGGACACTGGAAGAGAGTAATTAAAATACCAAGTGGTACTGATTGCTACTATTGTATAAATAACATGACTTGCCTGATACATGCTTACTACTTGTTATTGTTCTTTACCTCATACATGTTTAGTTGTACTTGTTATTACACCTGATCATTTATCCGATATCATGTTACATGCCTATTTGTTACTTTACCCGATATATGTTACACTTTCTGTAGTAGCATACTATTCATGCATATGTGCATATATTCTATTGTCTGTATACCTTGCATACATCATTCACCACACCGTATACTGGTTAGGTAGCATATGCACATCTGCATGTTCACTGTTATCACATCACCACTAGCATGTACACTCGTCACCACTAGATAGCATTATATATTGTATAAACTGGATACGACTAGAGACATGACCCGATGATAACCAGTTAGGTAGTGATGGTATTAAAAGATGACCTGTTTATATGTTTCTACTGTTTACATGTTTATAGGTCGACTGCTTATTATATCCTTATTATATGGTATCACTAGTCCCACATTAGATATTATATATTAGTATCGTGCTTGTATTACTATTATATATATATTACTGCCTCCTTCATTTGACCACTCACTAGGTCGCTTTCTGACGACCCTGGGTTTGCGTGCCCAGATTGGAGATCCGCGTACCGTAGTATCCGAGAGTGCCTTGGAGTCACATAGGAGATTCCTCATCGGGACTATTCATAGGTATTTTAGTGATTTATTTCTGTTATCTTATTTGTCCCTCTTCTTCATATCTGTTATGATCACTCACCCTTTTCTGCAGGTATTCTTGTACTTATTTCATGCTGGGACCCATGTCTATATTGAGGTAATGTACTGTACTGAGGCTTAACGTACGCGTGAGCGTGTTTTCACCTCGCGTATGTACGTCGCCATAACGTCCCCGTACCTGCGGGATCGGGGCGTTACATAGTGGTATCAGAGCCTAGATTCACACCTGGTGTGTGTAACCACCTGGGTCAATCCTTGAGCTCTTACCAACAGTACAATCAGGTTCAGATTAATTGATCTGTATCTGAATTTGGGAATTCCAGCAACGAGTACAAGAATACCACGACTTTGACACTTCATTCCTTGACTTGTTTGTATTCCTTCCTTCCTTTCAGTTGTCAACCAAAACATCCGATTTCCTTCTCAATTTCCTTGCATCGTCTTATTTCCCATCCGTTCGAAGTAGTTCACTACAATGCTTCTCCATCCCGGGTTCCTTCTAGATAGCAGAGTGCGCAGCGGAAGTATTGTGGACCCGTCACCTTTCGGCTTTGAGGTTGAAACTCTTGTTCTCACACCTAAATGGAAATTGCGAGGACGCAATTTTTGTAAGGTGGGGAGAAATGTAACACCCTACTCCCCGGTGTACGTATCACAGTATCGGTACGCGATACGATGTACAAAAATTGATTTGACCTCCGTAGTAGTCCGTTTGAGCTAATTTCAGTTTCAAAAATCATTTCCTAATATTGTAGATTTTTCAGGATTTTCTGGAATTTTTCTGGATTATTTTGGAAAATCTCCGTTGTCGGTGTCGACCGATACCGATAACCAGCCTTCTGATTTTTATCTCACAAACGGAGTAGAATTTTGAGAATCCGCCTTCACCTTGTGTCTTAGAATCGTCTTATCGACGTTTGGGTATTTTTGGAGATTTTTCAGAATTTATCAAAAATCGGGCCAAACCAGTGTCGCCTGTATCGGCGACAACTTCTGGGATTTTTAATTTGCAAACCGGATCGATTTTCTGCAAACCGTCTTCATATCACGTCTCAGGATATTTTTCTCTATTTTCTGTAATTTTTGGGCATCGTTCGGAACTAGTCAATTTTTGACCTATTAAAATAATATTAAATTACTTTTTTTTTAACAATTCTTTTCCTTTCTTTTCTTTTCTCTTCTCTTCTTCTCTTCTCTGACTTCGTCCAGAGAATTCCCACCGCCTCACTGTGCCCAACCGCCCATTCTCTCTCCTCCATTTAAATCTCTCCCTCTCTCTCATCTATTTCAAAATCTCTCTCTCTCCTAAAACACACCCCTCTCTCTCTCTCTAAACAAAATCTCTCTCTCTCTCTCCCCATAGTTCCCTCTCTCTCTCTCTCTCTGTATGCAGAACACCAGCGGGGTGGCCGGCGGCACGCCGGAGCCCTGCCTGGCCGGGCGGCGCCGGAGACCGGCCAGGTTGGGCCGGCGGCGCGGGTGGCCGGCCAGGCCGGCGGCGTTGGTGAAGGGGGGGCACCAGCCCCACCCCTTTTCTCTCACAGGAGAACTCCGGCGCCGGAGCGGTGCCGGCGTCGGCGGGACAGCCCGCCGGCGGGACTGCCGCGCCGGCCGGGCAGTCGCGCCGGCCGGGCGGCGGCCGAACATGGGCGGCAGCAGCAGCCTTGCGGCTGCTGCTGCTGGGTGCTTCTTTGGGAAAGAAAACCCAAGTGGGTTTGGGTACGGGTTCAAACCCAAACCCGACCCGTTTATACCCGGACCCGACCCGTTAAGTATTCGGGCGATAACTGGAGCATCCGGACTCCGATTCGGGCGATTCTGGATCCGTTGCGATCGTGGGAACGAGAGCTACAATCCTGTAGCCAGTTTGTGAGTGTTTTCTTTTTATAAATTATATTTTATCATGATTAATATCTTGATTGATTGCCTAATTAAGATAAAACGTGATTATCAGTAAATCATAATAATTATTGTAATTCCTGTAATTAAGGCATAATAACAGAATGCTTAGTTAGTTAATAAGATGAGTAACACTAATCACTATGTGTTATATTTTGGTAAGACTTATATGTAACACCCGAGTAGATGATATAGTCAAATCACACCGGTATACTAAATACCGTAGTTCATATAGATATATCAGTTATAGATACCGGTATTTCATGTAGCTTATGTAGTTTTATGCACACGTCTCACCATTATATCAGTACTGATATTCATGACCCTAATACTGCAGGAATATACGGATATTCTAGGACACTGGACACCGTCATTTTATAGACGCACTGATCACTGTTAGGACATGCACGTGCACTGAGATAGTACACGGATAGACCATTGCATGGACTACTTCATTTCATGTTTACATATCACTGTTACACATGCCTGCAGTTCATGTTTACATATCACTGTTACACATGCCTGCATTTCATGTTTATATATCACTGTCATGCATGTCATGCTTCCCTGTGACACATGCTTATATGGTATCTCTATGTACCTGTCATATGGATTTCCATGCCTATTACCTGTATTATTGTTTCATGTTATCGGATACATGTTATATGCTTGTTTCCGTTACTGATATTGTTAATCCCGTTACTGGATACATGTTCCCGTTACTGATATGGATGTTCCCGATACTGGACATGAGAGCTGTTGATATGCGATATGTGGAGATCCCACATCTATTGTTCCCGTTTCTCGGTATATTGTTCATGTTATCTTGTTCATGTTATATTGTTCCTGATTCCCATTATATTGTTCTACGCTATCAACAGAGCTCAGGTCCAGTTATCATGTTACCCGTATCATATACAGTAGTTGTTCTTGTTACATTGTATACATGACATATCAGATCATAAAGCTAACTGGGGTATGGGGGAGACTTGACGGTTGATTAGATCTTATCGGGTGATGTACTGGATCCATATTGTTTTCCCACTGCAAGGGACGGTAGTGCTACTACCAATTGCTCCATGAGCTCTTGTTACTTGATTCATGCTCCCCTCTTAGCGGAGGGCCCTGGTCCTGGCAGCCAGGGGCTTGTTTAAGGCCGTGATCCCGGGTATGCACGGGATACATCCACCCGATAAGAACTCTTCGACCACGGGTTTCCAATTAACATAATAAAACAGTATACACAATAGTGACGTCGGGAACACTTGTTATTTGGTTACTCTCTCGTTTGGATAATGGTACCCGTAGGCCATGTCCAGATGGGTTCGACTGGAGTGCGGGCTCCAGTATGAACTACCAGTGGTATGGGACACTGGAAGAGAGTAATTAAAATACCAAGTGGTACTGATTGCTACTATTGTATAAATAACATGACTTGCCTGATACATGCTTACTACTTGTTATTGTTCTTTACCTCATACATGTTTAGTTGTACTTGTTATTACACCTGATCATTTATCCGATATCATGTTACATGCCTATTTGTACTTTACCCGATATATGTTACACTTTCTGTAGTAGCATACTATTCATGCATATGTGCATATATTCTATTGTCTGTATACCTTGCATACATCATTCACCACACCGTATACTGGTTAGGTAGCATATGCACATCTGCATGTTCACTGTTATCACATCACCACTAGCATGTACACTCGTCACCACTAGATAGCATTATATATTGTATAAACTGGATACGACTAGAGACATGACCCGATGATAACCAGTTAGGTAGTGATGGTATTAAAAGATGACCTGTTTATATGTTTCTACTGTTTACATGTTTATAGGTCGACTGCTTATTATATCCTTATTATATGGTATCACTAGTCCCACATTAGATATTATATATTAGTATCGTGCTTGTATTACTATTATATATATATTACTGCCTCCTTCATTTGACCACTCACTAGGTCGCTTTCTGACGACCCTGGGTTTGCGTGCCCAGATTGGAGATCCGCGTACCGTAGTATCCGAGAGTGCCTTGGAGTCACATAGGAGATTCCTCATCGGGACTATTCATAGGTATTTTAGTGATTTATTTCTGTTATCTTATTTGTCCCTCTTCTTCATATCTGTTATGATCACTCACCCTTTTCTGCAGGTATTCTTGTACTTATTTCATGCTGGGACCCATGTCTATATTGAGGTAATGTACTGTACTGAGGCTTAACGTACGCGTGAGCGTGTTTTCACCTCGCGTATGTACGTCGCCATAACGTCCCCGTACCTGCGGGATCGGGGCGTTACATAGTGGTATCAGAGCCTAGATTCACACCTGGTGTGTGTAACCACCTGGGTCAATCCTTGAGCTCTTACCAACAGTACAATCAGGTTCAGATTAATTGATCTGTATCTGAATTTGGGAATTCCAGCAACGAGTACAAGAATACCACGACTTTGACACTTCATTCCTTGACTTGTTTGTATTCCTTCCTTCCTTTCAGTTGTCAACCAAAACATCCGATTTCCTTCTCAATTTCCTTGCATCGTCTTATTTCCCATCCGTTCGAAGTAGTTCACTACAATGCTTCTCCATCCCGGGTTCCTTCTAGATAGCAGAGTGCGCAGCGGAAGTATTGTGGACCCGTCACCTTTCGGCTTTGAGGTTGAAACTCTTGTTCTCACACCTAAATGGAAATTGCGAGGACGCAATTTTTGTAAGGTGGGGAGAAATGTAACACCCTACTCCCCGGTGTACGTATCACAGTATCGGTACGCGATACGATGTACAAAAATTGATTTGACCTCCGTAGTAGTCCGTTTGAGCTGATTTCAGTTTCAAAAATCATTTCCTAATATTGTAGATTTTTCAGGATTTTCTGGAATTTTTCTGGATTATTTTGGAAAATCTCCGTTGTCGGTGTCGACCGATACCGATAACCAGCCTTCTGATTTTTATCTCACAAACGGAGTAGAATTTTGAGAATCCGCCTTCACCTTGTGTCTTAGAATCGTCTTATCGACGTTTGGGTATTTTTGGGGATTTTTCAGAATTTATCAAAAATCGGGCCAAACCGGTGTCGCCTGTATCGGCGACAACTTCTGAGATTTTTAATTTGCAAACCGGATCGAGTTTCTGCAAACCGTCTTCATATCACGTCTCAGGATATTTTTCTCTATTTTCTGTAATTTTTGGGCATCGTTCGGAACTAGTCAATTTTTGACCTATTAAAATAATATTAAATTACTTTTTTTTTAACAATTCTTTTCCTTTCTTTTCTTTTCTCTTCTCTTCTTCTCTTCTCTGACTTCGTCCAGAGAATTCCCACCGCCTCACTGTGCCCAACCGCCCATTCTCTCTCCTCCATTTAAATCTCTCCCTCTCTCTCATCTATTTCAAAATCTCTCTCTCTCCTAAAACACACCCCTCTCTCTCTCTAAACAAAATCTCTCTCTCTCTCTCTCCCCATAGTTCCCTCTCTCTCTCTCTCTGTATGCAGAACACCAGCGGGGTGGCCGGCGGCACGCCGGAGCCCTGCCTGGCCGGGCGGCGCCGGAGACCGGCCAGGTTGGGCCGGCGGCGCGGGTGGCCGGCCAGGCCGGCGGCGTTGGTGAAGGGGGGGCACCAGCCCCACCCCTTTTCTCTCACAGGAGAACTCCGGCGCCGGAGCGGCGCCGGAGCGGTGCCGGCGTCGGCGGGACAGCCCGCCGGCGGGACTGCCGCGCCGGCCGGGCAGTCGCGCCGGCCGGGCGGCGGCCGAACATGGGCGGCAGCAGCAGCCTTGCGGCTGCTGCTGCTGGGTGCTTCTTTGGGAAAGAAAACCCAAGTGGGTTTGGGTACGGGTTCAAACCCAAACCCGACCCGTTTATACCCGGACCCGACCCGTTAAGTATTCGGGCGATAACTGGAGCATCCGGACTCCGATTCGGGCGATTCTGGATCCGTTGCGATCGTGGGAACGAGAGCTACAATCCTGTAGCCAGTTTGTGAGTGTTTTCTTTTTATAAATTATATTTTATCATGATTAATATCTTGATTGATTGCCTAATTAAGATAAAACGTGATTATCAGTAAATCATAATAATTATTGTAATTCCTGTAATTAAGGCATAATAACAGAATGCTTAGTTAGTTAATAAGATGAGTAACACTAATCACTATGTTTTATATTTGGTAAGACTTATATGTAACACCCGAGTAGATGATATAGTCATATCACACCGGTATACTAAATACCGTAGTTCATATAGATATATCAGTTATAGATACCGGTATTTCATGTAGCTTATGTAGTTTTATGCACACGTCTCACCATTATATCAGTACTGATATTCATGACCCTAATACTGAAGGAATATACGGATATTCTAGGACACTGGACACCGTCATTTTATAGACGCACTGATCACTGTTAGGACATGCACGTGCACTGAGATAGTACACGGATAGACCATTGCATGGACTACTTCATTTCATGTTTACATATCACTGTTACACATGCCTGCAGTTCATGTTTACATATCACTGTTACACATGCCTGCATTTCATGTTTATATATCACTGTCATGCATGTCATGCTTCCCTGTGACACATGCTTATATGGTATCTCTATGTACCTGTCATATGGATTTCCATGCCTATTACCTGTATTATTGTTTCATGTTATCGGATACATGTTATATGCTTGTTTCCGTTACTGATATTGTTAATCCCGTTACTGGATACATGTTCCCGTTACTGATATGGATGTTCCCGATACTGGACATGATAGCTGTTGATATGCGATATGTGGAGATCCCACATCTATTGTTCCCGTTTCTCGGTATATTGTTCATGTTATCTTGTTCATGTTATATTGTTCCTGATTCCCATTATATTGTTCTACGCTATCAACAGAGCTCAGGTCCAGTTATCATGTTACCCGTATCATATACAGTAGTTGTTCTTGTTACATTGTATACATGACATATCAGATCATAAAGCTAACTGGGGTATGGGGGAGACTTGACGGTTGATTAGATCTTATCGGGTGATGTACTGGATCCATATTGTTTTCCCACTGCAGGGGACGGTAGTGCTACTACCAATTGCTCCATGAGCTCTTGTTACTTGATTCATGCTCCCCTCTTAGCGGAGGGCCCTGGTCCTGGCAGCCAGGGCTTGTTTAAGGCCGTGATCCCGGGTATGCACGGGATACATCCACCCGATAAGAATTCTTCGACCACGGGTTTCCAATTAACATAATAAAACAGTATACACAATAGTGACGTCGGGAACACTTGTTATTTGGTTACTCTCTCGTTTGGATAATGGTACCCGTAGGCCATGTCCAGATGGGTTCGACTGGAGTGCGGGCTCCAGTATGAACTACCAGTGGTATGGGACACTGGAAGAGAGTAATTAAAATACCAAGTGGTACTGATTGCTACTATTGTATAAATAACATGACTTGCCTGATACATGCTTACTACTTGTTATTGTTCTTTACCTCATACATGTTTAGTTGTACTTGTTATTACACCTGATCATTTATCCGATATCATGTTACATGCCTATTTGTTACTTTACCCGATATATGTTACACTTTCTGTAGTAGCATACTATTCATGCATATGTGCATATATTCTATTGTCTGTATACCTTGCATACATCATTCACCACACCGTATACTGGTTAGGTAGCATATGCACATCTGCATGTTCACTATTATCACATCACCACTAGCATGTACACTCGTCACCACTAGATAGCATTATATATTGTATAAACTGGATACGACTAGAGACATGACCCGATGATAACCAGTTAGGTAGTGATGGTATTAAAAGATGACCTGTTTATATGTTTCTACTGTTTACATGTTTATAGGTCGACTGCTTATTATATCCTTATTATATGGTATCACTAGTCCCACATTAGATATTATATATTAGTATCGTTCTTGTATTACTATTATATATATATTACTGCCTCCTTCATTTGACCACTCACTAGGTCGCTTTCTGACGACCCTGGGTTTGCGTGCCCAGATTGGAGATCCGCGTACCGTAGTATCCGAGAGTGCCTTGGAGTCACATAGGAGATTCCTCATCGGACTATTCATAGGTATTTTAGTGATTTATTTCTGTTATCTTATTTGTCCCTCTTCTTCATATCTGTTATGATCACTCACCCTTTTCTGCAGGTATTCTTGTACTTATTTCATGCTGGGACCCATGTCTATATTGAGGTAATGTACTGTACTGAGGCTTAACGTACGCGTGAGCGTGTTTTCACCTCGCGTATGTACGTCGCCATAACGTCCCCGTACCTGCGGGATCGGGGCGTTACATAGTGGTATCAGAGCCTAGATTCACACCTGGTGTGTGTACCACCTGGGTCAATCCTTGAGCTCTTACCAACAGTACAATCAGGTTCAGATTAATTGATCTGTATCTGAATTTGGGATTCCAGCAACGAGTACAAGAATACCACGACTTTGACACTTCATTCCTTGACTTGTTTGTATTCCTTCCTTCCTTTCAGTTGTCAACCAAAACATCCGATTTCCTTCTCAATTCCTTGCATCGTCTTATTTCCCATCCGTTCGAAGTAGTTCACTACAATGCTTCTCCATCCCGGGTTCCTTCTAGATAGCAGAGTGCGCAGCGGAAGTATTGTGGACCCGTCACCTTTCGGCTTTGAGGTTGAAACTCTTGTTCTCACACCTAAATGGAAATTGCGAGGACGCAATTTTTGTAAGGTGGGGAGAAATGTAACACCCTACTCCCCGTGTACGTATCACAGTATCGGTACGCGATACGATGTACAAAATTGATTTGACCTCCGTAGTAGTCCGTTTGAGCTGATTTCAGTTTCAAAAATCATTTCCTAATATTGTAGATTTTTCAGGATTTTCTGGAATTTTTCTGGATTATTTTGGAAAATCTCCGTTGTCGGTGTCGACCGATACCGATAACTAGCCTTCTGATTTTTATCTCACAAACGGAGTAGAATTTTGAGAATCCGCCTTCACCTTGTGTCTTAGAATCGTCTTATCGACGTTTGGGTATTTTTGGGGATTTTTCAGAATTTATCAAAAATCGGGCCAAACCGGTGTCGCCTGTATCGGCGACAACTTCTGGGATTTTTAATTTGCAAATCGGATCGAGTTTCTGCAAACCGTCTTCATATCACGTCTCAGGATATTTTTCTCTATTTTCTGTAATTTTTGGGCATCGTTCGGAACTAGTCAATTTTTGACTATTAAAATAATATTAAATTACTTTTTTTTTAACAATTCTTTTCCTTCTTTTCTTTTCTCTTCTCTTCTTCTCTCTCTGACTTCGTCCAGAGAATTCCCACTGCCTCACTGTGCCCAACCGCCCATTCTCTCTCCTCCATTTAAATCTCTCCCTCTCTCTCATCTATTTCAAAATCTCTCTCTCTCTCCTAAACACACCCCTCTCTCTCTCTAAACAAAATCTCTCTCTCTCTCCCCATAGTTCCCTCTCTCTCTCTCTCTCTGTATGCAGAACACCAGCGGGGTGGCCGGCGGCACGCCGGAGCCCTGCCTGGCCGGGCGGCGCCGGAGACCGCCAGGTTGGGCCGGCGGCGCGGGTGGCCGGCCAGGCCGGCGGCGTTGGTGAAGGGGGGGCACCAGCCCCACCCCTTTTCTCTCACAGGAGAACTCCGGCGCCGGAGCGGCGCCGGAGCGGTGCCGGCGTCGGCGGGACAGCCGCCGGCGGGACTGCCGCGCCGGCCGGGCGGCGGCCGAACATGGGCGGCAGCAGTAGCCTTGCGGCTGCTGCTGCTGGGTGCTTCTTTGGGAAAGAAAACCCAAGTGGGTTTGGGTACGGGTTCAAACCCAAACCCGACCCGTTTATACCCGGACCCGACCGTTAAGTATTCGGGCGATAACTGGAGCATCCGGACTCCGATTCGGGCGATTCTGGATCCGTTGCGATCGTGGGGAACGAGAGCTACAATCCTGTAGCCAGTTTGTGAGTGTTTTCTTTTTATAAATTATCTTTTATCATGATTAATATCTTGATTGATTGCCTAATTAAGATAAAACGTGATTATCAGTAAATCATAATAATTATTGTAATTCCTGTAATTAAGGCATAATAACAGAATGCTTAGTTAGTTAATAAGATGAGTAACACTAATCACTATGTGTTTATTTTGGTAAGACTTATATGTAACACCCGAGTAGATGATATAGTCATATCACACCGGTATACTAAATACCGTAGTTCATATAGATATATCAGTTATAGATACCGGTAGTTCATGTAGCTTATGTAGTTTTATGCACACGTCTCACCATTATATCAGTACTGATATTCATGACCCTAATACTGCAGGAATATACGGATATTCTAGGACACTGGACACCGTCATTTTATAGACGCACTGATCACTGTTAGGACATGCACGTGCACTGAGATAGTACACGGATAGACCATTGCATGGACTACTTCATTTCATGTTTACATATCACTGTTACACATGCCTGCAGTTCATGTTTACATATCACTGTTACACATGCCTGCATTTCATGTTTATATATCACTGTCATGCATGTCATGCTTCCCTGTGACACATGCTATATGGTATCTCTATGTACCTGTCATATGGATTTCCATGCCTATTACCTGTATTATTGTTTCATGTTATCGGATACATGTTATATGCTTGTTTCCGTTACTGATATTGTTAATCCCGTTACTGGATACATGTTCCCGTTACTGATATGGATGTTCCCGATACTGGACATGAGAGCTGTTGATATGCGATATGTGGAGATCCCACATCTATTGTTCCCGTTTCTCGGTATATTGTTCATGTTATCTTGTTCATGTTATATTGTTCCTGATTCCCATTATATTGTTCTACGCTATCAACAGAGCTCAGGTCCAGTTATCATGTTACCCGTATCATATACAGTAGTTGTTCTTGTTACATTGTATACATGACATATCAGATCATAAAGCTAACTGGGGTATGGGGGAGACTGACGGTTGATTAGATCTTATCGGGTGATGTACTGGATCCATATTGTTTTCCCACTGCAGGGGACGGTAGTGCTACTACCAATTGCTCCATGAGCTCTTGTTACTTGATTCATGCTCCCCTCTTAGCGGAGGGCCCTGGTCCTGGCAGCCAGGGGCTTGTTTAAGGCCGTGATCCCGGGTATGCACGGGATACATCCACCCGATAAGAACTCTTCGACCACGGGTTTCCAATTAACTAATAAAACAGTATACACAATAGTGACGTCGGAACACTTGTTATTTGGTTACTCTCTCGTTTGGATAATGGTACCCGTAGGCCATGTCCAGATGGGTTCGACTGGAGTGCGGGCTCCAGTATGAACTACCAGTGGTATGGGACACTGGAAGAGAGTAATTAAAATACCAAGTGGTACTGATTGCTACTATTGTATAAATAACATGACTTGCCTGATACATGCTTACTACTTGTTATTGTTCTTTACCTCATACATGTTTAGTTGTACTTGTTATTACACCTGATCATTTATCCGATATCATGTTACATGCCTATTGTTACTTTACCCGATATATGTTACACTTTCTGTAGTAGCATACTATTCATGCATATGTGCATATATTCTATTGTCTGTATACCTTGCATACATCATTCACCACACCGTATACTGGTTAGGTAGCATATGCACATCTGCATGTTCACTGTTATCACATCACCACTAGCATGTACACTCGTCACCACTAGATAGCATATATATTGTATAAACTGGATACGACTAGAGACATGACCCGATGATAACCAGTTAGGTAGTGATGGTATTAAAAGATGACCTGTTTATATGTTTCTACTGTTTACATGTTTATAGGTCGACTGCTTATTATATCCTTATTATATGGTATCACTAGTCCCACATTAGATATTATATATTAGTATCGTGCTTGTATTACTATTATATATATATTACTGCCTCCTTCATTTGACCACTCACTAGGTCGCTTTCTGACGACCCTGGGTTTGCGTGCCCAGATTGGAGATCCGCGTACCGTAGTATCCGAGAGTGCCTTGGAGTCACATAGGAGATTCTCATCGGGACTATTCATAGGTATTTTAGTGATTTATTTCTGTTATCTTATTTGTCCCTCTTCTTCATATCTGTTATGATCACTCACCCTTTTCTGCAGGTATTCTTGTACTTATTTCATGCTGGGACCCATGTCTATATTGAGGTAATGTACTGTACTGAGGCTTAACGTACGCGTGAGCGTGTTTTCACCTCGCGTATGTACGTCGCCATAACGTCCCCGTACCTGCGGGATCGGGGCGTTACATAGTGGTATCAGAGCCTAGATTCACACCTGGTGTGTGTAACCACCTGGGTCAATCCTTGAGCTCTTACCAACAGTACAATCAGGTTCAGATTAATTGATCTGTATCTGAATTTGGGAATTCCAGTAACGAGTACAAGAATACCACGACTTTGACACTTCATTCCTTGACTTGTTTGTATTCCTTCCTTCCTTTCAGTTGTCAACCAAAACATCCGATTTCCTTCTCAATTTCCTTGCATCGTCTTATTCCCATCGTTCGAAGTAGTTCACTACAATGCTTCTCCATCCCGGGTTCCTTCTAGATAGCAGAGTGCGCAGCGGAAGTATTGTGGACCCGTCACCTTTCGGCTTTGAGGTTGAAACTCTTGTTCTCACACCTAAATGGAAATTGCGAGGACGCAATTTTTGTAAGGTGGGGAGAAATGTAACACCTACTCCCGGTGTACGTATCACAGTATCGGTACGCGATACGATGTATAAAAATTGATTTGACCTCCGTAGTAGTCCGTTTGAGCTGATTTCAGTTTCAAAAATCATTTCCTAATATTGTAGATTTTTCAGGATTTTCTGGAATTTTCTGGATTATTTTGGAAAATCTCCGTTGTCGGTGTCGACCGATACCGATAACCAGCCTTCTGATTTTTATCTCACAAACGGAGTAGAATTTTGAGAATCCGCCTTCACCTTGTGTCTTAGAATCGTCTTATCGACGTTTGGGTATTTTTGGGGATTTTTCAGAATTTATCAAAAATCGGGCAAATCGGTGTCGCCTGTATCGGCGACAACTTCTGAGATTTTTAATTTGCAAACCGGATCGAGTTCTGTAAACCGTCTTCATATCACGTCTCAGGATATTTTTCTCTATTTTTGTAATTTTTGGGCATCGTTCGAAATAGTCAATTTTTGACCTATTAAAATAATATTAAATTACTTTTTTTTAACAATTCTTTTCCTTTCTTTTCTTTCTCTTCTCTTCTTCTCTTCTCTGACTTCGTCCAGAGAATTCCCACCGCCTCACTGTGCCCAACCGCCCATTCTCTCTCTCTCCATTTAAATCTCTCCCTCTCTCTCATCTATTTCAAAATCTCTCTCTCTCCTAAAACACACCCCTCTCTCTCTCTAAACAAAATCTCTCTCTCTCTCTCTCCCCTAGTTCCCTCTCTCTCTCTCTCTCTGTATGCAGAACACCAGCGGGGGGTGGCCGGCGGCACGCCGGAGCCCTGCCTGGCCGGGCGGCGCCGGAGACCGGCCAGGTTGGGCCGGCGGCGCGGGTGGCCGGCCAGGCCGGCGGCGTTGGTGAAGGGGGGGCACCAGCCCCACCCCTTTTTCTCTCACAGGAGAACTCCGGCGCCGGAGCGGCGCCGGAGCGGTGCCGGCGTCGGCGGGACAGCCCGCCGGCGGGACTGCCGCGCCGGCCGGGCGGCGGCCGAACATGGGCGGCAGCAGTAGCCTTGCGGCTGCTGCTGCTGGGTGCTTCTTTGGGAAAGAAAACCCAAGTGGGTTTTGGGTACGGGTTCAAACCCAAACCCGACCCGTTTATACCCGGACCCGACCCGTTAAGTATTCGGGCGATAACTGGAGCATCCGGACTCCGATTTCGGGCGATTCTGGATCCGTTGCGATCGTGGGAACGAGAGCTACAATCCTGTAGCCAGTTTGTGAGTGTTTTCTTTTATAATTATATTTTATCATGATTAATATCTTGATTGATTGCCTAATTAAGATAAAACGTGATTATCAGTAAATCATAATAATTATTGTAATTCTGTAATTAAGGCATAATAACAGAATGCTTAGTTAGTTAATAAGATGAGTAACACTAATCACTATGTGTTATATTTTGGTAAGACTTATATGTAACACCCGAGTAGATGATATAGTCATATCACACCGGTATACTAAATACCGTAGTTCCTATAGATAATCAGTTATAGATACCGGTATTTCATGTAGCTTATGTAGTTTTATGCACACGTCTCACCATTATATCAGTACTGATATTCATGACCCTAATACTGCAGGAATATACGGATATTCTAGGACACTGGACACCGTCATTTTATAGACGCACTGATCACTGTTAGGACATGCACGTGCACTGAGATAGTACACGGATAGACCATTGCATGGACTACTTCATTTTATGTTACATATCACTGTTACACATGCCTGCAGTTCATGTTTACATATCACTGTTACACATGCTTGCATTTCATGTTTATATATCACTGTCATGCATGTCATGCTTCCCTGTGACACATGCTTATATGGTATCTCTATGTACCTGTCATATGGATTTCCATGCCTATTACCTGTATTATTGTTTCATGTTATCGGATACATGTTATATGCTTGTTTCCGTTACTGATATTGTTAATCCCGTTACTGGATACATGTTCCCGTTACTGATATGGATGTTCCCGATACTGACATGAGAGCTGTTGATATGCGATATGTGGATATCCCACATCTATTGTTCCCGTTTCTCGGTATATTGTTCATGTTATCTTGTTCATGTTATATTGTTCCTGATTCCCATTATATTGTTCTACGCTATCAACAGAGCTCAGGTCCAGTTATCATGTTACCCGTATCATATACAGTAGTTGTTCTTGTTACATTGTATACATGACATATCAGATCATAAAGCTAACTGGGGTATGGGGGAGACTTGACGGTTGATTAGATCTTATCGGGTGATGTACTGGATCCATATTGTTTTCCCACTGCAGGGGACGGTAGTGCTACTACCAATTGCTCCATGAGCTCTTGTTACTTGATTCATGCTCCCCTCTTAGCGGAGGGCCCTGGTCCTGGCAGCCAGGTGCTTGTTTAGGCCGTGATCCCGGTAATGCACGGGATACATCCACCCGATAAGAACTCTTCGACCACGGGTTTCCAATTAACATAATAAAACAGTATACACAATAGTGACGTCGGGAACACTGTTATTTGGTTACTCTCTCGTTTGGATAATGGTACCCGTAGGCCATGTCCAGATGGTTCGACTGGAGTGCGGGCTCCAGTATGAACTACCAGTGGTATGGGAACACTGGAAGAGAGTAATTAAAATACCAAGTGGTACTGATTGCTACTATTGTATAAATAACATGACTTGCCTGATACATGCTTACTACTTGTTATTGTTCTTTACCTCATACATGTTTAGTTGTACTTGTTATTACACCTGATCATTTATCCGATATCATGTTACATGCCTATTTGTTACTTTACCCGATATATGTTACACTTTCTGTAGTAGCATACTATTCATGCATATGTGCATATATTCTATTGTCTGTATACCTTGCATACATCATTCACCACACCGTATACTGGTTAGGTAGCATATGCACATCTGCATGTTCACTGTTATCACATCACCACTAGCATGTACACTCTCACCACTAGATAGCATTATATATTGTATAAACTGGATACGACTAGAGACATGACCCGATGATAACCAGTTAGGTAGTGATGGTATTAAAAGATGACCTGTTTATATGTTTCTACTGTTTACATGTTTATAGGTCGACTGCTTATTATATCCTTATTATATGGTATCACTAGTCCCACATTAGATATTATATATTAGTATCGTGCTTGTATTACTATTATTATATATTACTGCCTCCTTCATTTGACCACTCACTAGGTCGCTTTCTGACGACCCTGGGTTTGCGTGCCCAGATTGGAGATCCGCGTACCGTAGTATCCGAGAGTGCCTTGGAGTCACATAGGAGATTCCTCATCGGGACTATTCATAGGTATTTTAGTGATTTATTTCTGTTATCTTATTTGTCCCTCTTCTTCATATCTGTTATGATCACTCACCCTTTTCTGCAGGTATTCTTGTACTTATTTCATGCTGGGACCATGTCTATATTGAGGTAATGTACTGTACTGAGGCTTAACGTACGCGTGAGCGTGTTTTCACCTCGCGTATGTACGTCGCCATAAAACGTCCCCGTACCTGCGGGATCGGGGCGTTACAGACTGACTCTATCGTGAAAGGTACTTTAGAAAAGAAACTGCATCAGGATAGGTGAACTAGGTCTTGAACCTTCTTTAGCGAAAGATTTATCGGACTTACTAGCTAATCAGTGAACTATGTCTTGAACTGTTAGCCGTTAGTGTAAGCCAAATCAACAAGCTTCATATAGTGACTTTCCAAATCAACTTTGGTTCTCGGTTGTGTCCATTTTGGCCCTGGACATTCTTGGTTTCAGAGAGTATTTTTAGGGAATAACAGCCTCCATAGAAATTTCCCAAAGAGCCGACCCAACTCTATACTCACATAGGTGATCGTCCTATTAAGAGTAGTCTACTCTACTCACTTGTTTAGTAACAAGATATAGGCATCATTAAAGCGTTAAGCTTATCCTTAATCCACTTGTAGAAAGCACTTATGTGCCCCTTAGGAATGGATTGAAGTCAAGCTCCCAAGTGCTTACTGTTGAGTCAATCATAACTAGTTTTTCCCTTGAACTTAGTCCGTGGATCTCCAGTCGCTAAGTGAGGTTTCCATTAAGCTGACTCGGTAAGGTTAGTCTTTTAGACACATTCCCCTCGATGCGCAGTTTATACGCTCTCCACTTAAACCTTTAGTAAGCGGATCCGCTAAATTATCTTTTGACGATACAAAGTCAATAGAATAATTTTATTTGAGAGCAACTGCTTCACAGTATTATGTTTACGACGAATATGTCTAGACTTACCGTTGTATATAAATTTTGTGCCTTAGATATACCTGCTTGATTATCGCAGTGTATGCATATAGCGGCACTGGCTTTTGCCATAATGGTATATCTTTCAAAAATTATCGAAGCTATTCTGCTTCTTCTCCGGCCTTATCTAATGCTATGAATTCCGATTTCATAGTGGGACGGGCAATACATGTTTGCTTAGAAGATTTTCAGGATACCGTTGCTCCTCCTAGAGTAAATACGTATCCGCTAGTTAATTTTGATTTCTCAGAATCTGCAATCCAATTAGCATCACTATATCCTTCAAGTACAGGTGGATACTATCCATATCTCAAGGCATATTCCTTGGTATGTGATACGTAACCAATACTCATAGTAGAGCAGTCCAATGTTGATCACTAGGATTGCTAGTGTATCTACTTAACTTACTTACAGCGTAAGCAATATCGGGTCTAATGCAATTCATCAAATACATTAGACTTCCGATAATCTAAGAATACTCCAACTAGCGTATTCCAGTTCCTGTATTCTTATGAAGGTGGATGTGTGGGAGAAAAGGATTAGTATTCTCTTTTTATCCCATGATCCTTAAATCTTTCTATCATCTTCTCCACGTAGTGAAATTGAGATAGACTGATTCCATCTGGTGTTCTGGTGATTTTAATTCCTAAAATTACATCAGCAACTCCCAGATCCTTCATGTCAAAACTGTTGGATAATATTTTTTAGTGGACTTAATAATTTCAATATTAGTCCCAAGTATTAACATGTCGTCTACATAAAGACAAACAATGATACATGCATTTTGAACTGTTTTAGTGTAAATACACTTATCGCATTTATTGATAATGAATCCATCTTTGATCATGACACTATCAAATTTCTCATGCCATTATTTTGGAGCCTGCTTTAGACCGTGTAAGGATTTTACCAATTTACACACACTTTGTGTTCTTGGCCCTTGACTATAATCCTTCAGGTGCTCCATATATATTTCTTCATTTAATTCACCATTTAAGAATGCAGTCTTAACATCCATTTGATGGATCTCTAAGTTATGCAATACTGCAATTGCAATCAACATCCGAATAGAGGCTATTCTTGTTACTGGTGAATACGTATCGAAGTAGTCAAGTCCTCTTTTTGTCGATAAACCTGGGCTACTAATCTAGCCTTGTACTTATTGATAGATCTATCGGGTTTTAATTTTCTTTTGAAAATTCACTTACACCCAATTGGTTTACTGCCAGGAGGCAAGTTTGCCAATTCCTAAGTATGATACTTAGTATGGATTCTATTTCGCTATTTATAGCTACTTTCCCATTTGTACTTCTGGGGTTGACATAGTCTCTTTAAATGTTTGAGGTTCACTTTCAATAGTGTATCCTATGAAATCTGGATCAAAGATTTGATATTCTAGATCTCTGATTTCTTCTTGGTTCAATTTTCGCATTAACAATCGGTTCTTCGGGGCTTTCGTCCCTAAACGCCTTCTCATGTGTTCTTTCCCAAAAGTCTTATTTGCTTCCCGTTTGTATGAAAAGTATGTCTTCAAAGACATCATCTCTAGATTCGATAATCATGTTTACATGAATATCTGGTATTTCTTATTTAATCTCAGAAATCTGTAGGCACTGCTATTCAAGGTATAGCCTATGATTATGCAGTCTATAGTTTTTACTTCCAACTTAGTCTTTTAGGTAATGATACTAGTACCTTTGCAAGGCACCCTCACATTTTGAGGTACTGGTAGGAAGGTATCCTTCCATGCCATAACTCAAATGGTATAAGACCAAGTTTCTTGTGGGGTTACTCTGTTTAGAATATAATTTGCAGTTAACAGAGCTTCTCCCACAAGTTCTGTGGAGCTATAGAACTTACAAGCATGGAATTGACTATCTACTTCAAAGTTCTGTTCTTCCGTTCAGCAATTCCATTTTACTGAGGAGTATATGGTGCTGTTATTGAGGGATTATACCAATTTAGCACATAACTCACTAAAATCATTTGATTCATATTCTCCGCCTTTATCAGATTTTAGAATCTGATATTCTTGATGAGTTGATTCTCAACTTCGGCTTTATATGTTATAAACATATTCATTACCTCATCCTTACTGTTTAGAAGATACAGATAACAGTATCTTGTATAGTCATTAATAAAAGTAATAAAATACTTTTTACCGCCTCTAGTTGGCATAAACTTCAAGTCACACAGATCACTATGAATTAACCCTAAAGGTTCTGATTTCGATCAATTGAGTGAAATGAATTTTTCGCTAACTTGGCCTCAACACAAATCTCACACTTGCGAATTTCTTCCATGTTGAGTTTAGGAATATATCCTAGATTAGACAAGTTCTTTAAAGACTTGTAATTTACATGCCCTAATCTAGCATGTCATAAAGTAGGAGACTCAAGCAAATAAATAGAAGTTTTTCCTTTATTTATAAGCTTTGGGTACAAATACACAGACTTTTTGTCCACCACTGCAACATTGTCTTTAAAAAGACCATCAATAAGATTCTTGTTCTGTTTGAGACGGCTACGACATTCATTCGCCTTATGCCCCTCTTTATTGCAGATGTTGCAAGTTCCCTTGAAGCGCATGTTCTTACCACTTCTTGGACCTTGCCTTTATACCCCTGAGAAAGTCTTCTTCCGCTTTAGCCTTGGAAGTAGACAGTTTCTCCTTTGAGTCTTCGATCACATTGGCCTTGGTTTCATAGGAGTTCTTACTGCTCTTTTCTCGGACTTTCGGTTGTCCTCCTCAATTCGAAGCTTCACAATGAGATCTTCTAACTTCAGCTCCTTTCGCTTGTACTTCAAGTAGTTTTTGAAATCTATCTACACAGGTGGGAGTTCTCTCACGATAGTAGCAACCTGAAAGGTTTTCAGGTAGAATTACATTCGGCTTTTTATCTCGTGCAAGATAAGTTGAAACTCTTACACCTGACTGATTACAGTCTTACTGTCTACCATTTTGTACTCCAGAAATAGTCCTACGACGAACTTCTGTTGGCCCAAAGGCCCATCACTCTAGTTTTGATGATGATCAACTCATGTAGTTATGTTTACTAATGATCTTGTGTTTAATTAGTGACAGATTTGTATGAAGATCTTAGTAGGTGTGGAGCTTCAACAAAGGATTTAAAGTCATGTTTGGAGCTAGTACCGGTTGATTCACGAGCCTATGCATCAAGACCACATCAAGAGTTGAGCTCGCTGGATCGTGTTTGGACCAAGTCTAGAAGATAAGAAGGCTTCAAGTGAAGACTTCAAGAAGATGAAGACTTGTGTCTAGGTATAAGATTTTTGTTTTTAGATAAAATGTAAAGGATAGAGTAGTTGGTGGATTGCTCAAGTACATTATACACACACTCTTGATAGATATGTTTTTCATAAAAGAATTTTTCAGTTTTAGAAAAGACTTTCATTTTGAAAAATACATTTGGTTTTTGGTTTTTTCTTATATACATGTTTTAATCCAAAACCAAGTTTAGAGCTTAATGCCAAAAACATAGATATTTCATCTTAATTGTGTAGTGGATCATATCCATACACACTATGCTTTAATGAATTCAAAATATCTTGTTTTTGTATCATGAAGAAGTTTGGAAAACAAGTTTTAGAAAAATACAAGTTTTCAATTGAGCCAATATTTCCATATTACAAAAATAGTCTAATCTTTTATAACATGCTTGATTTTGTGCAAGCATGTTTGTTTATCAAAGTATATTGGTAAAACTATTTTTTGTAGATTTTCTAAGTATTTATGGGATTTTATTTCAAATATGGGATTTTATTTCAATCAAAAAGACCAAGTTTTAAATCCCAGTTTTTCAGTTTCAGGCTTCAGCAAGTCGACTAGTCGACCGACCAAGTCGACTAGGGCTGAAGTCGGCCGACCCGGCGTCGGTCGACCGACGTGCACGACGTGCACGCCTTGACCTGGCAGATGGCCGGTCTGCCGACCCAGTCGACCGGAAACTGAGAGCAGTGCTCTCTGTTCTTTTGGGTCGACCGGACGGTCACGACCGAAGGCTCCAACGGTCGGATTCTTGACGTTGGCGGTCGACCGGGGGCGGTCGACCGACAGGTCTGACAGACCCCAACGGCTAGTTTTGACAGCCCTATAAATTTGGGGGTTTGGTCATTGTTTTTCTCTAAGATTTCAGGAGAGCTTTGAGCCAGTTTTTTTTATCCTTTTAAAAGAGTTCTCTCCACATATTTGAGAGCAAATACTTCCAATTTAAAGGGAAGATATTATCAAGAGTGTTTAAAAAGAGATTTATTGAGTTTTTCCTTATTTTTCTCACAAACACTTGAGCAACCCATTAAGCTATTCATTCTATAGGAGTGTTTTTTGTGAGGGATTTTAGGTGATCAAGAGTTGTGATCACCAAAGTCATCTTTGTACTTTGAGAAGGCGGACGGTTGTGTTCGCATTGTTTCGGGTCCTAGTGTGGACTCGGTGTTTCGGGTTCGGGTGCGAACTCCTTGTTTGAGGTGCGGCCTCGGCGAGCCGGTGGGCTTGCGTGTGTACGGGCTAGAGAGTCCGAGAGCTTGTAGGTGTTGCGGCACCGGGTGATCCATTGGGATCAATTATAGTGGAAATCCTTCGTGTGTCGAAGGGCGGGGATGTAGAGCAAGTGTGCTCGAACCTCGAAACAAATCCCTTGTGTTTGCGATTGCTCACACTCTCTCTCTTTGTCTCTTATTTTATCTTACATACTTTATTGTCTATCTTTATACTTGATATATTCATTGTGCTCATTGATATACTTGCTTGGGATTGTTTGCTAACACTTGTATTCAACTAAGAGAGCCAACGCGGCACCTCAACCCATTCAAGGGGAATCTAGAGGAGTTTTCCAGAGCCCTTCACGGGGAATTCGGCAACACTCTTGTGTTATACGTGGTGTTTACATTAAATAGTTTGTTTAGGTCATAATTGCTTTTAGCTTCCGCATTATTTGGCATCAAGTGACCTTTAGATTAGCCATCACCTATTCACCCCCCTCTAGGTGAACTTACAATTGGTATCAGAGCAAGTGCTCTAATTTTGGGTCTTACAACCTAGAGTTAAAGATCCTCACATTTTAGGCTAATCACTATATTTGTACACACACCATGGACTTCATGTCACCACCCATGTTTGACATTCTTAACATCCATATATGGAAGGTGAAGATGTCCTTGTACCTCAAAGCCTTAGGTATTCATGTTTATCTTGCCACAACTAATAATGCATATTGTTTAAATGGTAAGAACATTGAGGCTAATGCAAAAACCTTTATGCTTTGAAGAGTACCCTAAATGATGATTATTTATCTAGGATTTCTAACATTGATTCGGCTTTTATAGTTGGAACTCCCTCTTCTCCCTTGACGAAAATGAACAATACTATGCGGGGAGCGATTCGGACGTTGGAAGCAACACCTCCAACTTGTGCTATATGGTCCAAGGGGATAACCCCTTGAGGTAACTACCGAATCCGAGGTAGAAGATGATAACATGTCATATGATGAGCTTACTTCATTTTGTCAAATACTTCTTGAAAAATATGACATGATTAAGAAAGAAAATAAAATTTTGAAAAAGAAATTTGATTGCATGCTTAATGAAAAAGATTCATTAGAAATAAGGTTGCATGCATGAAGAAGAAAATGAAGATTTGAAAAATGAAAATATTTCCTTGATGTCTAAATTGAATGATTTGTGTGAAGGAAATATGTCTTTGAAAAATGAAATTATTTTGGTGGGAAAACAAAAAGAAATTGTTTTGCAAGAAAATAACTCTTTAAAAAAAAATTTGTTGAAAAAGAAAAAGAAAATGTTTCTCAAAAGAATAAGAAAAATGATTCTATATCTCACCATGCTTACATGCCACCACTAGTGAGATTAATATTTTAAAAATAAGATTAATATTTAAGCTCAACTTTGAGCACATGTGCATTTAACCACAATAGATTGGAGTCCTGTTTTCAAAGAAACAAACTCCATATGTTCATGCACATCCACATCATCATGCTTTTGCTGCACATCACGATTAGGGGTGAGCATCGGTCGGTTCGGTTCGGTTTTTGCTAATTTTTGCAAAACCGAACCGAACCGATTAGACTTAGTAACCGAACCGAACCGAATCAACTCAGTTCGGTTCGGTTTTTCGGTTTTTTTCGTTAGGTCAATATATTGCATCATTTCTTACATTTTTAATCACCATTATGTTATCATCCTTTAATATTATAATCTCAAATATCTATTACCCAAATTAGAAATAAGAAAAAGATTCTAAGCTTAATGTGAATTGAAAATTTCATATTCTAAAACTTTTACACACGTATTTGAGCTCTTATATCAAAAACTCATATAATTATTACTAACTTTAATGATAAGAATGAAAAAAAAGAACTATATTAATATAAATATTATTCTCAATTGTGATGGTGTACTTAATATTGCTTTCACATATTCACCATAGAAAAGATGATATTACAAAAACTATGAGATAAGCTTCCACCAGTTATTATTATGAACTATATGATTCACTAAATTGAATTTGAGTAGGTTAATATATAGGGTGAGAAATTCGGTTCGGTTCGGTCTATTCGGGTTTTGGAACACAAAACCGAAACCCGACCGAATTAGAGCGGTTCGGTTCGGTTCAGGTTCGGATTTTGATTTTTGGTCGGTTATTTCGGTTATAACCGAACTCTGCTCACCCCTAATCACGATCACACTCCTACACATAAGCATCCTAGGTGTACAAATGTACACATTGTGGCCAAAAAGGCCATTTAGCAAAATTTTGTTATGATAGGTTAAATCATTTTAATTTTGCTAATAAAAATTTTTGGGTTCCTTACAAGACTACCCCAAAGGACCCAAGAAAATATGGTTACCAAAACCCCCACCCCATGTTTTTGATATAGGTGAGGGATCTCTCAAGACGTGAGAGACTTGGTGCCTTGATGGTGGATGCAAATGGATATGATGGACACACTTATTGATGCATCGCTATCAATGAGGTTTTGGTGGAAAGACCACCATGCTTGGAGCTTTGGAATTGGTGACAATCTCTAAACTCCTACCTTTTATGTAATACTTTTTAACATATATCATATTCATAGCATAGCATGTTCATGTTTAATTATTTATGTGCTTCATGTGGTAAAACATGCTTAGATGTAGTTTTTATCAAAACTTGTATTATACATGTACAAATAGTGAGCTACATTTGTTTTATATATTTTGCACTTCATGCTTATTTGTACCCACTATATGCACATGTATAGCCTAGTCTTGATGATTTCCTCATTTATACATTTTTGCCAAATTTTATGATTTACTTCATGTATATGTATTTTTAATTCAAATCTAATAATATACATGTATACCCGTGAGTCTCTTGCCTTCATGCAAATACATTTGATAGACTCTTTATGTTTGGGATATGTATGTGTATTGTTAGTTTTGGATAAATCATACATATACCATGAAGATTAGTGTTTTAATGAAAAATGATTTTTTTAATGTGACTTATGATCTTTTTGAGCTTCAATGTCTATTTTCATGAAAATGCTATTTACATGACTCTTGTACACTCACATTTTATTCATTTTGTCATGACTTTGTTTCATGAACATCTTTTTATGAGCTTTATAGATCTTGAGTGTCATATTTGTGTATTTGGTATGATTCATGAAAAATATATGATTTATTCTATTTTGAAGGATCTTAACTAGTTTTTCAAAATCAATTTATACTAGTTATTTATTCTTCAAATTAGTAGTTTATGAGATATACACATGATCCTATTATTGCTTCAATTGGTATCATTGAATCATTTCAATTGGTATCAATTTGACTCTATTTTTGTATATACTCATATTTTGTTTTCTTATATATGTATGTATCAATTTCAATTGGTATACTCATTTTCATATATATATATATGATTTGTTTTGTGCTTGAGCTAAAATTGATTTACATTTTTAAAGCACAAAGTTGGTTTATGCTAAGCTTAATTCAAATCTTATTTTTCAAGCTTACGCATTTATTTTAAATTGGTATCAATATGGTTGATCATTACTTTACTATTGATCACTATTT
Organism: Agave tequilana; assembly: GCA_038442645.1. Taxonomy (NCBI): domain Eukaryota; kingdom Viridiplantae; phylum Streptophyta; class Magnoliopsida; order Asparagales; family Asparagaceae; genus Agave; species Agave tequilana. The sequence continues at coordinate 204,528 of JAVJIF010003822.1, forward strand.
TATAATTGATCATTTTCAAAATTGATATCAAAATTCAAAATTTTTTTTATAAGAAAAATTCAAAAATTTTGAGTTGTATTGCCTATATGCAAGGAGAGCTTAACATCTCTTCTACATATAGATTCATGTTGAGTGTATTGTATATTGAGGAGCTTGACAACTCTTCTTTATGTGGTACACGTGTGTAGGGGGAGCTTCACATCTCCTCTTATGCATTACATAATATGTGTTATGTGAATTGGGGCTTGTCATCCCTTCTTCATGTAATGCATATGTGTAGGGAAGCTAACTTAACGTCTTCCTCTTCATGAATGTATATCGCATATAACCCTTATTGATCGATTTGTTTTACCGCTTCTTTGGTTCTTTGTTTCAGACAAAAAGGGGGAGAAAAATTTGTTTTGTTCTTACTTCAACCCTTTGTTGATGATTGACAAAAAGGGGGAAAAGAATTTGAGTTTTATATGCATGTTAGTAGAATTTATGTTTTATGCATATATGTTTGTTTTGCAAATAGGAGAAAAAGATTTTGTGATTTTGTTTTATGCTTGATTAGCATGTTTACTCCTACATGTGCATACATGTTTATGTACCTCATTGCATATTTATTTTGTTTATTTGAGATGCATGAGTTAAGGGGGAGCTTCTTTGAAGCGTTACTTTAATCCATACATATATAACTTCATGAGTTTTGTCATCATCAAAAAGGGGGAGATTGTTGGCCCAAAGGCCCATCACTCTAGTTTTGATGATGATCAACTCATGTAGTTATGTTTACTAATGATCTTGTGTTTAATTAGTGACAGATTTGTTATCAAGATCTTAGTAGGTGTGGAGCTTCAACAAAGGATTTAAAGTCATGTTTTGGAGCTAGCACCGGTTGATTTAAGAGCCTATGCATCAAGACCACATCAAGAGTTGAGCTCGCTGGATCGTGTTTGGACCAAGTCTAGAAGATAAGAAGGCTTCAAGTGAAGACTTCAAGAAGATGAAGACTTGTGTCTAGGTATAAGATTTTTGTTTTTTGATAAAATGTAAAGGATAGAGTAGTTGGTGGATTGCTCAAGTACATTTACACACACACTCTTGATAGATATGTTTTCATAAAAGAATTTTCAGTTTTAGAAAAGACTTTCATTTGGAAAAATACATTTTGGTTTTTGTGGTGTTCTTATATACATGTTTTAATCCAAAACCAAATTTAGAGCTTAATGTCAAAACATAGATATTTCATCTTAATTGTGTAGTGGATCATATCCATACACACTATGCTTTAATGAATTTCAAAATATCTTGTTTTTGTATCATGAAGAAGTTTGGGAAACAAGTTTTAGAAAAATACAAGTTTTCAATTGAGCCAATATTTCCATATTACAAAAATAGTCCAATCTTTTATAACATGCATTGATTTTGTGCAAGCATATTTGTTTATCAAAGTATATTGGTAAAACTATTTTTGTAGATTTTCTAAGTATTTATGGGATTTTATTTCAATCAAAAAGACCAAGTTTTAAATCCCAGTTTTTTCAGTTTCAGGCTTCAGCAAGTCGACTAGTCGACCGACCAAGTCGACTAGGGCTGAAGTCGGCCGACCGACGTGCACGACGTGCACGCCTTGACCTGGCAGATGGCCGGTCTGCCGACCCAGTCGACCGGAACTGAGAGCAGTGCTCTCTGTTCTTTTGGGTTGACCGGGCGGTCGACCGAAGCTCCAACGGTCGGATTCTTGACGGTTGGCGGTCGACCCACAGGTCTGACAGACCCCAACGGCTAGTTTTTTGACAGCCTATAAATTGGGGTTTGGTCATTGTTTTTCTCTAAGATTTTAGGAGAGCTTTGGGCCAGTTTTTCTTATCCTTTTAAAAGAGTTCTCTCCACATATTTGAGAGCAAATACTTCCAATCTAAAGGGAAGATATTATCAAGAGTGTTTAAAAAGCGATTTATTGAGTTTTCCTCCACCACTCTCATCCTTGTTTTTCTCACAAACACTTGAGCAACCCATTGAGCTATTCATTCTATAGGAGTGTTTTTGTGAGAGGATTTTAGGTGATCAAGAGTTGTGATCACCAAAGTTCATCTTTGTACTTTGAGAAGGCAGACGGTGTGTTCGCATTGTTTCGGGTCCTAGTGTGGACTCGGTGTTTCGGGTTCGGGTGCGAACTCCTTGTTTGAGGTGCAGCCTCGGCGAGCCGGTGGGCTTGAGTGTGTACGGGTTAGAGAGTCCGAGAGCTTGTAGGTGTTGCGGCACCGGTGATCCATTGGGATCGATTATAGTGGAAATCCTTCGTGTGTCGAAGGCGGGGATGTAGAGCAAGTGTGCTCGAACCTCGAAACAAATCCTTGTGTTTGCGATTGCTCACTCTCTCTCTTTGTCTCTTATTATATCTTGCATACTTTTATTGTCTATCTTTATATGCTTGATATGTTCATTTGTGCTCATTGATATACTTGCTTGAGATTGTTTGCTAACACTTGTATTCAACCAAGAGAGCCAATGCGGCACCTCAACCCATTCAAGGGGAATCTAGAGGAGTTTGTCCAGAGCCCTTCACGGGGAATTCGGCAGCACTCTTGTGTTATACGTGGTGTTTACATTAAATAGTTTGTTTAGGTCATAATTGCTTTTAGCTTCCGCATATTTGACATCAAGTGACCTTTAGATTAGCCATCACCTATTCACCCCCTCTAGGTGAACTTACAACTTCTTGGTACCAGCATCCTCAGTCTTATACTTCTTGTCAAGACTAGCCCATAACTTCTTTGCCGTTGTGATGGGACTGTAGACATTGTAAAGAGAGTCATTCATTCCATTTAAAACATAGTTTCGGCAAAGGAGTCACCTTGAGTCCATGCATCGACTGCAAGGACTGAGTCCCGGTCAGTTCCGGGTTCTGGTGGATCTTCTTACAGGAATTTGGTCAGATGAAGAATGGTCAAGTAGGAGAGCATCTTCTGTTGCCACCTCTTGAATTCTGTGCCGTCAAATTTTCCTGGCTTCTCCGCTTCGGGTTAGAAAGTGGAGTAGGCATCAAAGCTTGTAGCTGCATGTTTGGTGCCTTACTAGAGCTATCTTGATTAGTCTCAGACATTTTCTGCATGTTCAAGCAGAACAGAAGTAAGAAACTTCAATATCGTAATTGTCTTAAGATTGTTGGTTTCTGGGATCAATCTGACAACTAATCAATATCACTGAAATATCACCTATCTAATAGGCCAGGTCGGTTAATATCAGGTGGGAGGTTTTTCGTTCATAGAATGTTCCTTAATTAAAGAACACCTTTCAATTACCTTCCTTGGTTAAACACCAATTAGACTGGTATAAGTCAGTCTCAATATACTGATATTCAGTATATCCCTTTTATAAGAAATTAATTCACTTATTGATTGAGTCATTTATGCATCATTTTCTACCACCATGCTATACTTTATCTGAATAAATAGTTAATTTTTATTGCTTTTTTCTCTTTTTCACGCCAATGTCTAATGGAGAAAGAGGCCCAACAATTGTGATTTTTGAGGAATTAAAGAAGCATTTAAGAAGCCCACAAGAGAAAATCCAAGTCTGAAAAGCTCCAAAACGTATTCTCAGTTTCTGCAAGATCCAACTGGGGATATGAGATGCAACAGAAAGGCACAAAAATCTTCTAGCGTAGCTGCCAAGAAACGACCGCGGAAACGCGGCACCTGCCGCGGACCCGCGACAATCTTTAGACCGTTACTTCAGCGTTTGATCCGGAGACTGAAGTGGGATGGCCTCCTCTCATGAAGACTATAAATAGACCCCTAGGCCTCTGTAATCGAGGAGGAGAAAAGAGCATTATTTTTATAGGAAAATTGTTAGGTTTCTCTAGGTTTTCTTTTTAGTCTCTTATGTAATTTTCGTTTTCTCCTTCTAGAATCCAGAAAAGAGAGAGTGAGAGTGAGCAATCTTTGTAATTGGAGATGGTGACAACGCAATACAAGGATCAAGCTTTCAATCTTTATCTTCTCTTGTTCTAGTGCATTGTTTTTCTTTTAAGCTTTTACTTTCTTTTATTCACTTCTACAATGATTTATTTTTGTTCTTTATTTTTATGACTAGCTAATTCATTAACATGACTAACTAACTTTTAATTTTACTAACTACTAACTCTTGGGTGATTGCTGACTTATATGATTCTTGGGATACTTTCTTCTTTCAAGCCTTGCAAATTACAAGTCTATATCACTTCCAATGAAAATGAGTTACTTTTTATTCTTTGCAAATGCTAAGTTTTCCCTCCATATGACTCATGCGAGCCTCACTTAGAGCCTTGTCTTTAGAACAAGTGCCGTGATGGAACATGAAGATGGAGCACTTCACTATGCCAATGATTACATTAAAATTCTTATTTCATGCTCGCTTTATTATAGCTTTGATGGACTAATGAATCTTTAATGTTTCTTAGTATTGTTAAAGTGACTATCCTTGTTCTACTAATGAAAATCTATTTAGGGAGCCAATGATTCAAAGAGGCAACTAGCCTAGATGAGAAACACCTTCGACATAGGACAACACAAGGACTTGTAAAGCAAGACATACCATTGCCGATGAATCAATATGAGGCATGCATCACCCAACGAGAGTAATAAGTTAGTAAATTATAATGTTAGTTAGTCATGATTTCTCTTATTTTATTCTTAAAATCTCTCTTTTGGAAACTTCTTCTTTTTCAAATCTCTCCGTTTTCCTTCCATCTTTATTCTCATTTCTTCTTTTATTTACAAAACACCCAAAGATTTTCCACTCATCTTTCACATCGTTTTATTTTTCATTTCTTAAAACAAAGAAGAACCTTCGTTTTTCTTCACAAAGATTTCAATACAAACCTTGAATGCTTCTATCACTAACCCTCCCTGCGGACACCACCCGTCCTAGCTTATGCTACGAACGGTGATTCAGAAGGAGCAAAGTGAACCTGCATAAACATTCGAAGTTCTTGATCATCAGTACACGGCAACCAATGGTTTACTCTAAACCTCTTTTCAATACAACTAATCCTTCCGAATAAATTTTTGGCGCCGTTGCCGGGGAGGATAACGGTTATTATTGAATTTTTGGAACTAAAATGATTTTTCTTCTCTGTTATAGGTTACAGGTCAGGAAAAGCAGGAAAGAAGATTGCAGTAACATAAGTGGTCTTGGGCCTCTGTTCTAGAAAGCAGAGACCAAGCACCTCTGGATTGTCGCATTTCCTCGGCTCTGGTCGCGGATCTGCAGCAAAAAGGAGTTCACTACTGACTGGCTTTTTGCAGGGCTGCTTACTTTGTAAAATTAGAGTTTTCTGCAAACTTTATTTCTTGTATGCATCACCAGGAGCCTGCTAATAAAGCAACAGTAAAACACTTGTTGAAAAGTTTAAAAATTGATTAGACGTTTGCATTTTAGGCACGTGTCTTTTCAATTCATTTACTTTACTGTTGAAGAGTGCTGGAGTAAGGTACGTACGCATTGCATTCAGAATAGGACTCATCTCTTGGTTGATTTATATCGCTTTGAGTGAATCTTGTTTATCTTGTACACTTGCACAAAATTGATTTTAAAGGCAATACCCAATAACAAGATAAGGTGGGGATTTAATCACCCTTCCTTGGCCCAAAATCAGATTCCAAGCACTCACAATCCCAAGCTTTTTAATAAAATTGATAGACGTTGGTCCCTAGGGACATCCGGACTCGTTAAGAGATCAGCTGAGGTTGGAAATTGTTTTTAATTCACACTCCAGTCAAATCAGTGACTAAGATTAGGGATTGAGGGCGAAACCCCGAAGGCTGGTGGTTTGGCTTAATTAGGTCCGTCGCTTCTGCGCGGATACCTCCCACCAATCTTGCCCCCACCTGGCTGATTAGTTGTGGTCTGACTCGAGCAATAACCTTCTTCGGCTCATCGAACAGTTAGGAGTCGTCTAGGTCCATATATCCTAGATAGCTTGTGATTGTTTTTCCTTTTTCTTATTTGTTGTTTTCTTTTTTCGCTTGATTGCTTGGTAAAGTTGTCTGTGATTGTGCATGTAAGAGTGGTATCGGGACCCAATTTCAGCAAGACTTGTTAGGACTTCTACACTTGCACAAACACTGCCTCCTGACACAAGTTTAGTCATGGCCAACAACATTTCTCTCCAAGACAAGTTCTATCCCATTCGTACTTCACTTCCGTCATGCATTCTTTTACCCGAAGCAACTGAGAGTAATTTTAAGCTAAAATCACAATTCATAAATACACTCCCAAGATTTCATGGCCTAGAATCCGAGGACGCATATTTCTTCATTCGTGAGTTTGAAGAAGTGTGCTTGATGATGAGAATTCCCTAACTAGGGGAAGATGCTATTAGATTAAGGTTCATTCCCTTCGTACTTAAGGACATAGCAAAGAAGTGGCTATACAATCTGCCTGCCAGTTCTATCTCAACATGGGATGAATTTATCAAAGTCTTTCTTAAGAAATTCTATCCCATTCACAAAACAACCCTCATCAGAAAAAACATAATGCAGTTCAAATAGGAATCAAGTGAACCATTCTGGAAGTATTTTGAACGGTTTAAAGATTTACTAGCCCAATGTCCTCATCACGGCATAGAGAAATAGCGACAGTGCCAAATTCTCTATGACGGACTTGATTATCAAACTAAGACCCTCCTCGAAACTATGTGTCAAGGGGAATTTTTAAAGAAAGATGAGAACCAAGGTTGGGATCTTTTTCAAGCTTTAGCAGAAAAAAACCATTCAGTGGGAATCTTGCCCTGAGAAAACCAATCCCACCAGTTACAGAGCTGTATGCATTCGATTGAATCCTCTATAGCTACCGAGGTAAAGATAACTCAATTGATGAAACAGTTAGAAACTGCTTGAGGCGAGGGAACCAAATTCTGTGAATCAGGTCAACCCACCACCTGTGATCAACCCGGGTTGTACCTACTGCCATGCTCTTAACCACCTGTTTGAGGAGTGTCCCTTCTACCAAGCCCAAATGTACCCTGAGAATATGAATGCAGCATACACCAGACCTAATTACAATCCATACTCCAAAACATACAATCCGGGATGGAGGAACCATCTAAACTTTTCTTGGAGTCAGTCTGGTCATGAGCAACCAAGACCATTATTTTCACACCAATACCCTGCTCAGTCTCATCAACCGAGTTTCTAACAGAGCCCACCAAATTTTCAAACAAGCTTCCAACAACTTTCAGCCCGCATATCAGCAACAACAAACACAAAATCATCCTGATAAAAAATGTCAGATTTGAAAAGAATGATTGAAACCTTATCTAAAACCCAGGCCTCAATGATGAACACCCACAACCAGGCCATCAATAGGTTAGAAGTTCAGATAGGTCAACTGGCTAGCTCATTGAATGAAAGACAAAAAGGAACATTGTCGAGCCAACCAGTGCCCATCCTAAGAACCCCTTCCCTATTCATGAAGCCGAAGATATAGGTCCCAGTCAGTGTAACACTGTTCATATTTTGAGATCTGAAAAGCAGATAGACAATTAGGTTTCAGTCATCCTATTCCAAATAAATCAGTGCCAACATCTCCTGTTCCAGTACCATCAACTAAAAATGATCCATCTTCAAGTTCACAACCTTCAACCTTCAAATCGAATAAAGACAAAGCAGATGAGCAACCATACAAGCCTATTGTACCATTTCCTAATAGGCTAGCAAACAAAAAGACTAATGCTCAAATAGAGAAAATTAGAGAAATGTTCAATCAAGTCCAGATCAATGTACCCCTTCTTGATGCCATACAACAAGTTCTCTCCTATGCCAAATTCTTGAAAGATATGTGCACTAAGAAAAGGAAAACTAATGTCCCAAAGAAGGTCTTCCTTGCTTCTAATATAAGTGAGTTACTAACTGGGCCAATTCCTGTGAATATAAAGACCCAGGGAGTCCAACTATTTCTTGTATTATAGGACAGACCACGATAAATAGGGCATTACCGGATCTAGGAGCCAGCATCAATCTTCTTCCTTTCTCCGTGTATCAGCAACTCGGGTTAGGTGACCTCCGTCCGACCAGGGTTACTATACAACTGGCTGATCGATCTGTAAAAATTATAAAGGGAGAGATTACAGATGTTCTCATTCGGATCGGGAATTCATTTACCCCATGAATTTCATTGTTCTAGAAACGCAACCCGTACATAATCCCAAAGCTCAGACACCTGTCATTCTAGGACGACCTTTCCTAGCCACTACAAACGTAATCATAAACTGTAGGAATGGATCAATGCGTCTAACCTTTGGAGATATGACAAAAGAGTTAAATGTTTTCCACCTGGGAAAACAACCTCAAGATTTAGAAAATGAGTCATTTGAAGTGAACTTGATCGAAGGATTAGCAAGTGAACATGAAATGGAGATTGAATACGAATCTGATAGAGAATTTGAGTTGGAGTCTGATGACTTCAATCTTGATCAAATAATTGAATCCACAGTAGAGTGGGCAACAGATGCAGCCCCTATCCTTCCCTTACACAAGGAACAACCATTGACAGATCAAGTCCCCTCTTATGAGCTTAAGGTTCTTCCTAGTCATCTCAAGTATCAGTACTTGGGTGAAAAGGAAGCATTTCCCGTGATAATTGCGTCGCATCTGACGGAACAATAGGAAGAGGATCTTCTTGTAGTATTAAGAAAAAATCAAGAAGCCATTGGTTGGACTATGGCTGATATAAGGGAATCAGTCCATCCATTATGCAACACCGGATTCATTTGACGGTAGATGTAAAACCTAAACGTGACCCACAACGTAGACTCAACCCGATCATGCAAGAGACTGTTAGAGCTGAAATTTTGAAGCTACTAGACAATGAGATCATCTATCCCATATCTGATAGCCAGTGGGTTAGTCCA